>AWOL01S0017341.1:0-14978 GCA_000715115.1 Nicotiana otophora
GGATGAACAATTTCTTTTAACAAATAAATTAATTTAAGCAGAAAATTAAGTATATAAGATTTTCATCTTTTACTATTTTTCCTTAACAATTCACAATATATATCAATTAATTTAATTAAATAAAGAATACAATTTACACACATAATTCATGCTTTGAGTCCTAAACTACCCGGACTTTAGCATAGATAGTAGCTACGTACGGACTCTCATCACCTCGTGCGTACGTAGCCCCCACAATTAACAATAATTATTAATTTAATCATATATGGGGTAAATTCCCCCTCACAAGATTAGACAAGAGACTTACCTTGTCTCAAAGTCCACTTTTCAATCACCACGTCGCGTTAAATTCTCAATTCGATGCCGAAAAATTTGAAACTATCTAAATATTATACAAAATAATTAATATGTGTTCAATAATTCGAATTTAGGCTATTGAATTAATTACCCAACCCAAAATGGTAAAATTTCTAAAACTCAACCCGGGCCCACGTGCTCGAATTCCGGAATTGTTTGGAGGAAAACATTACCCATAATCTCAAGAACTCAAATATATAATTTATATCCAATGTTATAACCATTTTCGTGGTTAAAATCTCATTTTTATAAAAATCTAGGTTTTTCATCTAAACCATTAATTTCTAAGATTTACCGGTTATAATCTACCCATAATCTATGTATTTAACTCAAGGTGTATAGAATTAACTTACCTCCAAGTTGTTAGTTGAAATCCCCTTTCAAAAAGCTCTGAAATCGCCCAAACATGGAAGAAAAACGAACAAAAATAGACTGAGCTTCGTCCGTTTTAAGGTTCTGTCCAAGAAGGTTTTTCGCACCTGCGGCTTCACACCTGCGGAAGTTCCTCGCAGGTGCGAGTTTCACTCGCCTGGACCAGCTTCGCATCTGCGCACGCTGCCTCACACATGTGCGTTCGCAAGTGCGCCTAAAGTTTTGCACCTGCGGTGGCAGACCTGCTCCTCCTCTTCGCACCTGCGGCTGCCCATGCGCAGGTGCGATGATCATACCAGATGCTGGAAGCTTCAGCTCTTCTTCAAAATTCCAAAATTGGTCCGAGCCTCGTCCGGTTAACACTCGGGGCCCCCGGGCCCCCGCCCGAATATACCAACAGGTTTGAAATCATAAACCAGACTCGCTCAAACTCTCGGAATGTGTAAAACAATATCAAATCTAAGAATCATACCCCAAACCAAATTGATTCAACTTAGAATTTTTAAATTCTTCAAACTTACTCCGAACGCGCCGAATATACTTATACTATTCGGAATGACATCAAATTTTGCGTGCAAGTCTTAAATCACCATACAGAACTATTTTCAAACTCAGAATTTCAAACGGACCTCGATTACTCCAAAACCTACTCCAAACCAAATTTAAAGAACTTTTAACCTTCAAATAGTTGATTTTTACTATTAAGCGCTAAAACGCTCCTGGGTTATCCAAAACCCGATTCGAACATACGCCCAAGTTCGAAATCATCATACAAACCTATTAGAACCGTCAAATCCCGATTCCGGAGTCGTTTTCTCAAAATGTTGACCGAAGTCAAACTTGGCCTTTTAAAGCCAAACTAAGGAACCAATTATTTCGATTTCAACCCGAACACTTCCAAATCCCGAACCAACCATCTCCGCAAGTCATAAATTAATAAAAGCACATACATAGAATTTTATTTAGGGGAACAGGGTTCTAAAAAGTCAAAATAATCGGTTGGGTCATTACCGATAGGCTGACGGTTGAAATAAATGGGAAAATAAAATCAGTATAGGAAAAAGTATAAACTCCGCCGGCAGTTGTCAGAGGAAAAAGAGAACCAGACAGACTTGACATAGAGCAATTGGTGTTCATGTTGCAATTTCAATTGTTGTTCGAATTGAAATTATCAATCAATAAATTTTGAAGGCGTTTGATTCGTCACCATTGACAGTCATTAAAAAGTTTCGAACTTTGAATTCGAATTCAGTTTTCAAAAATATTATTTATTTGGACTTTGGATTGAGTGTTGTTGCAAACAATTGAGAATATTCTTTTGAGTTTATATCTCAATTTTGAGAGTGTTTGGTGAAAATTAAAGCTGATTTTGGTTGTATTTCAAATTGAAACTCGAATAAGAAGAACACATGTCATACAATATACATACAATATTGTAGTATAATTGTATTAAAGTTGTATGTAAATTGTATTTAAGTTATATTTTGTTATAGTTATATATTTTTTATTTGAATGTTATATGAAAGTTAAAAAATAGTTGTATAATGTATGAATTGTTGTATGAAATTTGTATTTAAGCTATAAATACTATCTTTTTACGTAAAGTTGTTGATATGTATCAAAATTGTATTAAGAGAAGAAGTTTTGATTAGAATTTCAGAGAGGAAGAAGAACACACCACATACAAAATTTTTACAAATCATATACAAAATACATATTGTATAAAATTTATACTCCATGAAAATTGTATTTAAGTTGTATGATATTGTAGTTGTATTTAACTGAATAAAAATAATGTATAAAAGTTATAAATAGGTCGTATACAAATAAGATGTATTTAGCCTATAGAAATAGGAATTTCAAGTTTCCTAAATTGTCTAGGTTTCGGAAATTAAGGTAACTTGAGAAGGGTAAGTGTTAGCGTAGAAAAAGGAATCTCAAATTTTCGAGACTGTCCAGTTTAATGAAAGTTTTGAAATTAAGGAAAAAATTGGTAACTTGAGATGCAAGTAAGGCCATTGTTGCCCAAATAAGTTTGAGTGTACGAAAGCTTACTCAACAAAATTTCTAACTAATGATTTCACATCAAATTTCCGTCATTTAATTTTTTGTTGTTTTGCATATCTTATTACTCTTATTTGATTTTCAACTAGCTAGCTTTTAGGTGGAGAAAGTCGGCCAAGAATAGGGAAAAAGGAAAGGAAAGATAAAAGAAAAAAGTTATAATTGAATCTCTTAATTTAACGTATTAATAATAAATTTTATATAAATTATAAATAATTTTTGTTTGAGATGAATAATATATAAATTAAAATAATTTTAATAAATAAATTTTAAATTTTATATAGGAACGGAAAAACGACAACAAAATATGTACGGGGAAGAGGGGCCATCTATATTTTCGGTGAAACCACGGAGTCGTCAAGGACGACCAAAGTTGGAAAGGAAAAATTAATTAAATGAATTCAACTCTGAATTCGTCCTTTTTTTTCTTTTCCCTCTCTACGGCTCCTTTTCTTTCGTAATTTACTACCAATTAGCCATTGCTCTTTCTCTGCTACTCTCTCCTCTGTCTCTTTACTGAAATTCCCAGTAGAACCCATAATTCAGCTGGAATTATCAGGTTTACTTTCTTGCTTTAGTAGAGATAGCTTTTCTTTACTTGGTTTTACTTGTTCGACACGTTTCTTTGAGTTTCTTGATATTCAATTTCACTATCCTTTTGCTACAAGCGAAGGGGAACTGTCTGTTTTCGGATATTTGTCATTCTTTTTTCTTAATTTTTTATTGGGAATGCATGTCGACAAGTAAAATTAGCGTCAGTGAAGCATGTTATTGATCAAAAAAGTTTTTGAGGCATCAGTTGTCTAGGCAAAATTGTTCTCCTTCCTTAAAATTTCTATGAGAGCAAAACAAAAGCCAACTTAACATATCCATGTTTTAATGTTACAAAAAAAAATTACACGAGGATATGATTGGAAGATAATGAATTTGACAAAATAATTATACTCTTAAATTATGTCTCTTAAGTTTCAAAATATTATACCCTGAAATCAAATGCTGTAATACCTATGTGAATACATTTCTACGTCAAAGGAGATTTCGGTTACTTAGATGTAGTGGCGGAACTAAGTAGAGTGAAGGGGTTCGTCGGAAAATTACACTGTGCAAATAGGATTAAAAATTATTTTTTGGGTTATATGTGAGCTGTTGAATCCCCTTCACTAAAATTCAAGTATTGTAGTGAAGGGGGTTCAAAAGTTGCTTTAGGTCATAGGTTTAAATCCCAACTGTAATATCCTTTTTCTTTTTTTGAATCCTCTTGTACAAAATTTCTGGTTCCGCCAATGCTTAGCTGCTAGATATTCATTTTTATAGTATTGGAAGCGAAGGCGAAATTAGAGCAGCAGTACTAAGAAGAATGATAACTTATTTCGTAATGAATCTAACTTATGGTTTTCTGTTGATACAAGCCTTTTCCTCTAAAGAAAATTACTAGTATTTTAATGCATTATAATGAATTCCCAGTACTGGAAGTATTTGAACAGAAGTATACAGATCTATATGTCTCAGGAGATGAATGCACACTCACTACTTATTCATCTCTGTTGCGTATACTGCTTTTTCAGTTGTCTTAATATGCTATTGTCTGAAAACTTTGGTTCACTTTGGATGGTGGTTTTCCTCTTTCCTCCTGAGGTCCTGGAAATTTGCTAATTTGCTTTATTAAGTTGCATTAACTAATCCAGCTTACTTTAGAAATTTGTTTCGAGTACTCGTCAAACTTTTATTTATGTGTTGGATTTTGTAGTTTCAGTTGACAAAAACTTGTGAAGTCATTTTGCACCTTCTGTTCTTTAATCTGTCAAGCTTCATGACAAAAGCTTTTCTTCATTAAAATGCTGCTAATTTCCTCTTGCAGGTTGAGTATCTGAGGGATGGGAACTTCTGAAATAGATGAGATGCCGATGTTATCACCATCATATCCGCAGTCTAATGAAATTGATGGCTTTCAAAATCAACGTTTTGCATACAGGACAAGGAGTGCATCCTTATCAATGCCAATGAGCTCTATGGATTCCCTCGGAGATGATAGCAGTTTTGTAGGCTATAACGGTCCTTTGAGAAGTGAGGGGCGAACTTCATTGGTTCATATGAGCGGGCCATTGTATATTAGTCACAAGCCTGAGAATAGCTCTCGGCCCACTCCCGCTGCAGTAGTGCACAAACCAACTCTGCCAACAACGGAAAACTATCCTTCAATTGGCAGTGGAGAACAAAATGGTTGGCCTAATATTGACTACACTGGAAAAAATGAACATCTATTGAAGTCTGGTCAACTGGGCATGTGCAGTGATCCTTACTGCACAACATGCCCAACCGATAACCATTTGAAAGCACAAAAAAAAAGTTCAAAGTTTTCAGATATGTTTGATCACCGGGTATTGCACTTTGCTCAAGTTAAATGTATGCCTTCCTAGCTATGTGCTACGATGTGTTTTTTTTGGAGCCCCCATTCTAGCTTTATCTACCATGCACACTATTTTCAAAATATGCATTTTTTTTTTTTTTTTTTTTTTTTTTTTTTTTTTTTTTTTTTTATTATTATTTTTTAAGCCGAGGGTCTTTCGGAAACAGCCTCTCTACTCCTTCGGGGTAGGGGTAAGGTCTGCGTACATACTACCCTCCCCAGACCCCATTAATGGGATTCTACTGGGTTGTTGTTGTTGTTGNATCCTTACTGCACAACATGCCCAACCGATAACCATTTGAAAGCACAAAAAAAAAGTTCAAAGTTTTCAGATATGTTTGATCACCGGGTATTGCACTTTGCTCAAGTTAAATGTATGCCTTCCTAGCTATGTGCTACGATGTGTTTTTTTTGGAGCCCCCATTCTAGCTTTATCTACCATGCACACTATTTTCAAAATATGCATTTTTTTTTTTTTTTTTTTTTTTTTTGTGTTTATCATCTCGCATAGTCAGAATTTCAGCTTTGGCCACGTAGGAAGTTTCTGCTTTTTGTTAGAATATTATTGTTTTGTAAACTACTGTACATGTCCAATCAAGTTTCCCTATTTTTGCACTCAAGTTGATGATATACTGATGAATCCATAATGCTCAAAATTTGGTATTATTATCGGTTATGGTTTTGCAATTAAAAGAGCTTTGTGTTTCCCAGTTCCAATATTCCTTATTAGAATTACCTTGTCCATATCTCAAATAATATTTTTAGTCTGAATTCATCAGTTTAAACGTTTTGCAAGTTTATGGTGTAAGAGTAGTATACCGGAAAATGTGAAACAATACTTTGATTTTCTAGAGATTCTTGGAAGGATTACATAATAGGCTATTTTTTATCCTTCTAGCTATGTATTTTTGTGTACCTACTTTATTTAATGACAACCTTTACGTTATCAAAAAAAAAAAAAAAAAAAAAAAAAAAAAAAAAAAAAAAAAACTGTTGTGCAAGTTCAATTGCAAGTATATTTGTCGCTTTGTTAACAGATGAAAAGGATAATTATATGGTAGGGCTGATTAACAGTCCAAGACTAAAATACTCCACCCTTCCACCCATTATATCTTTGCTTGCGCTAATTATAATCTTTCTGGTATAGTGCGTGGTGAAAATAGAAATGGAAGATGTTCTAGCAACTTCCTGCAATTATTGTCAAGATGTTATAAGGATGAGAAGGGATTCTGTAGTCTATGTAGATAACAACAACAACAACCCAGTATAATCCCACTAGTGGGGTCTGGGGAGGGTATTGTGTACGCAGACCTTACCCCTACCCTGGGGTAGAGAGACTGTTTCCAATAGACTCTCGGCATCCTTCCCTCCAAGAATTCCCCACCTTGCTCTTGGGGTGACTCGAACTCACAACCTCTTGGTTGGAAGTGGAGGGTGCTTACCATTAGAGCAACTCACCTTGTCTAAAGGATGTAGATAAAGATGAATAAAGTGTACTGAAGCATATGATCTGTTGTCCAAAAAAGTGGTCTAAAGCTGCTTCCAATGACGCTTTCATTGTTTCATTCGGGAGGATGAACTAGACTTTTTCCATCGCCCCACAGTTATGGTAAGTCTTGAGTAGAAACGGTTGCCGCCTCAAAGTTAGTTAAGGCTCTTGCAGATGGTGTTCCATGTCATTTCCTGAAAAGGAAATGAAAGAGACGAATAGAGTTATCATGTTCTCGTGGAAATTGATACAAACTTTAAGCTTAAATACTCCACGGGCATGTGCATGCTGAAGGCTTCGAAGGCGTTATGGCCTATTTCTTCTTCTTGTTCTTTTTTTTTTTTTTTTTTTTTCTGGATTTGCTTTGTTAGAGGTATTCTGATGTTTCTCTTAGATACATTATCTCATTTCGTATGAATTCCAAAGGATGCACTGGATGTTAAGCTGTCTAAATTCTCATGTGTTTTGCTCTTATTGTTCTTATCTACAGTTCCACAATATGCTGTATGGAGATACAAAAGGATGGGCGGAGAGAACTTGTTCTTTCTTGCATCCATATATTCCTGGTGTCATGAATCCTCATGCGAAGATTATCCAGAAGTGGAACAAATTTTTTGTCATCTCATGCCTATTTGCAGTATTTATAGATCCCCTATTCTTCTTTGTGCTTAATGTCCAACAGGTATTCTTTTATAGTTCTATGAAAGTGAAATTACTTTTCCTTCTATATTTGGTTATGTAGGATAAGGCATACATATTTTTGTGTAAAACCTGTCACTTAGCTTGTGCTACTTAGATCTAGGTACATGCAGTATATTTCCAAAGTGCACATAATTTGGCATGCTTTTACCTGGATAAGAAAGAATCAAGTCATTCTGTCTTTCACCCAATTAGTTTTACTACTATCTAAGATGTGCAAATTCATTTCTCTCAAAGTAGGAAGTGAATAAATTGGTGAAGAGATGATAGCTTTTGCAGAACCAGAATTTATCTAATATAATGAAAGTATGTCAAATATGACAGGCATACACAAATATGTAAAATGACCACTCCATCACCTTGTGCCCACGCCTTCCCAGTGGGCAGGGCCCCTCGACCCGAATCGCCTAAAATTTTTCCGGACCATCAAATTGAGCATAAGGTACCATAGTCACCGCCCTTCCATGACCGTTCCTCATTTTTTTTTGTTTTACGGCCCAAAACCTAGAATTCCGCATGATTCCCAAACTTTCGTGTGCTATAGCCCATGCCTTCCCAGTGGTAAGGGCCCCCCGGACCCGGATCGCCTAAAATTTTTCCGAGTCATCAAATACGACCTAAGGAACCATAGTCACTGCCCCGCCATGTTCGTTCCTCGTTTATTTTGCGTTTTACGGCCAAACAACTAGAATTGTGCCTGTTTCCCATATTTTCGTGTGCTATAGCCCACGCCTTCCCAGTGGGCGGGTCCCCCCAGACCCAGATCGTCTAAAACTTTTTCGGGCCATCACATTGAATCTAAGGTACAATAGTCACCGCCCCGCCTTGACACTTCCTCATTTTTTTGCGTTTTACGTCCATTAAACTAGAATTTCGCCCGATTCCAATATTTTCGTGTGCTATATAGCCCACGCCTTCCCAGCGGGCAGGGGCCCCCGGACCCGGATTGCCTAATAATTTTCTGGGCCATAACATTGAACATAATGTACCATAGTCACCTCCCCGCCATGACCATTCCTCGTTATTTTGCGTTTTACAGCCAAAAAACTAGAATTCCGCTCTTTTCCCATATTTTCGAGTGCCATAGCCCACGCCTTCGCAGTGGGCAGGGCTCCCGGACCCGGATCGCCTAAAATTTTTCTGGGCCATCAAATTGAATATAAGGTACCATAGTCATCGCCCCTCCATGACCGTTGCTCGTTGTTTTGCGTTTTACGACCAAAAGACTAGAATTCCTCCCGATTCCTATATTTTCGTGTGCTATAGCCCACGCCTTCCCAGTGGGCAGGGCCTCCCGGACCCGGATCGCCTAAAATTTTTTCGGGTCGTCAAATACAACCTAAGGAACCATAGTCACCTTCCCGCCATCACTGTTCCTCGTTTATTTTGCGTTTTACGGCCAAAAAACTAGAATTCTGCCTGTTTCCCATATTTTCGTGTGCTATAGCCCACGCCTTCCCAGTGGGCGGGTCTCCCAGGACCCGCATCGCCTAAAATTTTTCTGGGCCATCAAATTGAATCTAAGGTACAATAGTCACCGCCCAGCCATGATAGTTCCTTGTTTTTTTGTGTTTTACGGCCATAAAACTAGAATTTCTTCCGATTCCCATACTGAAATTAAAGTTTCCTTTCTGTATTGTTGCTTTATATGAACTTCCTATTCTAGAAACTGTGAAAGAACCATAACTCCGATAATTACCATGCATAATAAAGAACATAACTTTCATTAGAGCAACGGTAAAGTTGTCTCTGTGTGAGTTGTGGGTCACAATTAGAGCCATGGAAACAACCACTAGTGCTTGCATTAGGGTAGGCTGCCTACATCACACCCTTTGGGGTGCGGACCTTTCCCGGACTCTGCGTGAATGCGGGATGCTTTGTGCACCGGGATCCCTTTAACTTTCACGCAAACGACCTATCAATTATAAAAGACTACAAAAGGTTTGCTCTGAAATAAATGTACAGTATTGACTAGCTATGTAACACAGGTTTGTCATTCCAATACTTAGACAAAATCATGCTATGGAAAATCTGTTTCATTCTAAAGTAGGCCACTTTGAGCTCAAGAACATAGAGCCACTGTCTTATGCCTGAGATTAATGACCATTATCTCTTCAACTGAAGTTATTCGCGGAGGTTTTATGCTTTTCAGGCCAAGAGTTTAAACTGTTAAAGCAGAAGTCATATGCTTTGTAGGCATGTTGTGATCTTCAGACCTTTAACTCCTTTAAATATTTGTTCAGACAAGATATTGCTTTCTTTCTAGTTTCTATGGATCTTTAATCTAAAATGTATGTTGTTATTAGGTATTTATATGGAAATTTACATTCTATCTTGCTCATTGGAATTTTTTTAAAGTGCCAAAATCTTCTATATATGATAAACAAGGTTTACAATTGAATTAATTAAGATTAATCTTCTTGTTCTGATTCTAGGGGAACAACTGCATAGTGCTAAATTGGCCCATGACAAAACCTATTGTGATTTTGAGGAGCATCACTGATATCATTTACTTAGTGCACATTCTTCTTCAGGTAACATTTCCCATTTCTCTCTGCAGAATCCTTTTTTCTTTCTATTAGCAACACCAATTTACCTATGCAGTATTCTTTGTGCACCATATGAGTTGTCATCTGGCACTCTTCTTTTCCTGATCTGTCAGCAAAACTGGCTTTTTGGTATTTCGTGGTTGGTTTTATAACAAATATTGTTTCTCCAGAATGTCATTTTTATTCTTCTGCAGATTAAAGCTATTCCAGAAATATTTATTGGCAGTTCTACTACATCCTGTTTAATACTTAGTCAATTCAACGTGGCAACTAAATAGTTAATAGATCTTCAAAAGCTGGTTGACCTTACTTTTTTTACTTCCAATTTCCTGCTTAGAGACAAATGTTTGACACTCAGTTCTGTTCATCTTATTTATTATCTCAATAATGTGCGGTTACATGATGTCAATTTTTGCAGTTCCGCTTAGCTTATGTTGTTCCTGAATCTAGGGTGGGGGGAGCAGGTGACCTGGTTGACCACCCTAAAAAGATTGCTGCAAATTATCTTTCTGGATACTTTGTTATTGACTTCTTTGTCGTACTACCACTTCCTCAGGTAAATGTGTCTTCCCTGTCTTATAATTTAGACATGCTAGGAGTCAATACTGATAGAATTAGGAGTGAAAAGTTACTTCTCTCGCATATCTAAGTGCTTTTATGTACACCATGAACCCAATGGCACCCACTTTTTAACTGATTGTACTAGGACAACCTTATGTTGATTTTATTGTACGCAACCTGAACATAGGAGTTCAGTTGTTAGTAAAGTTAATTCCCTTGTTGCCTTCTCTGGCACTTGTTGGTTTTGAGGTATACTTAATAGATTCGCTATGTGCAGATCATCTTGTTGTTGGTTTTACCCAAGTCTATTGGATCATCTGGGGTAAATTACGCGAAGAATCTATTGTGGGCAGCTATACTACTCCAGTACAATTCTAGGTTGTACAGGATTTATTATTTGGTAGCTGGCCAGTCTCCAAGTGGTTTTATATTTGAGTCGATATGGGCAACTTTTGTCATAAATCTTCTCATAATTGTTGTATCAAGCAATATGGTGGGCTCATTGTGGTATCTTTTTGGTTTACAGGTGAGAACTTGTTCTTCACGGTATTTAGTTTTTCTGTTCCTTACTTCAATTTAATTATATCATTGTTTATGACATAGCCATTACTTCTACTTCTTAGTAGACTTCTGAGGGTAGAGGGGTTTTAGGGCATGCGTAAAACAAATATATTGAAAATCATTAAGTGCTTTCAACAAGTTTCCTTGTCCTTGTTTTCAAAACAATACTCTGATTTTACTTTTTTCCTCCATCTCTATCGAGCCATGTGATGGGATCATGCTGGTATCTTTTTGGTTTACAGGTGAATACTTGTTCTTCACCGTGCTTAGTTGTTCTGTTCCTTACTTAAATTTAATTATGTCTTTTGTTGATGATATAGCCATTACTTTTACTTCTTAGTACACTTCTGAGGGTAGAGGGGTTTGCGGGAATGCGTGAAACAAATATGTTGAATTTTTTAAGTGCTTTCTACCAGTTGCCTTGTCCTTGTTTCCAAGATCATACTCGGATTTAACTTTTTTCCTTCCATCTCTAGAGGGTGAATCAATGCCTTCAAGTTGCTTGTCGTAGCTCAAACATAGAAAGGTGTATGGAGTTCATAGACTGTGGTCATGGCACCGATTACACAAAGTTTCGGTCGGATATTACATGGGGCCAGTGGAAGAATTATACTGATGCTTGTTTTACTGAAAGTAGTTTTGACTTTGGAATCTATAAACAAGCTGTTGATCTCACCACCGAACCGAGTGTTGTCACAAGATATGTGTACTCATTCTTTTGGGGCTTCCAGGTATATTTACCCAGCCTTTATGATTGTGGGACGTAATCTGCTTATTTCTATACGAGCTGTTAAAAAATTGAAATTTGTATACATGCTCTAGTGGATCTATGTATGTTTTGCTGCAGAGCTATTGATATTTCTATATGACACCAGATTTAAGTAAGACTAATTCTTTAATAAAGAATTATTAACTTTTTTTATTTTGGGAATACAACGTAGGTGTCCCCCAATGTATTGGTCAAGTACTATGGTAGGCAAAAGGTTCGTTGTTTTGTACGGACTTCTAGATTAGATCCACATTGCATGATCAGTTGTTCAGATATTGTCATACCTTTGCCCTATGTTTATAAACTAGGGCAAGGAAGGAAGGGAATAGAAAATTACCTGTAGGAAAAATAGCATGGTTGTCCTCTGCTGGGATGTATTATTAAACCTAAATTGGGTTTATCTGCTAAAAACTACGATAGAGCTGTTTATGATCAGGGGCAGATATGCTTCGGCACCAGGTTCATCTGAATCTCGCATTTTCGACGCGGCGTATGGATTTTTATATGAAAACCCACAAAATTTCAACAAATATTAATCCCATAATTTTAAAAGTACGATGGGTTCATTGCTAAGAACCTTAGAGGTCAAACCCATCAAGTTATAATCCTGGATCCGCCTCTGTTTATCATTATTCACGGGGGACTTAATTTTACTAAAGATGATGACAATGTGAACTTTCAACCATTTTCGCTTTGGAGAGATCGTTTCTTAGTTTGTGCCAAAGCATTTGTAAAGCATGCAGAAATTGTTGGGCCCAAATTGGAATTATAGTCACTTTCCACTTACTTCCTTAAATCAAACAAGGGATGGGAAATTACCTTCCTTTCTTTATCTTTCCCTATTTTCCAAACGTAAGACCAGGAGTCGAGCCGATATGATTAGTATTTTGCAATTCTATTTCGTGTGTGTTTTTGGTTTCATTATGCTCCTATCTATTTTTTTAAAAATCTTTTTTATGTCTTATATAAATTTTATGTCTTTGAGGAGTTATCTTAATTTGATTTCTTGACTTTGATACTGATGTGCATGATTCTCTAGTCTCTTCTTCGTGTAAGTGTAAGGAATCATAGTTTCATCATGCATTTTGGGTATACTTTTTTTCTCTTTTTTGTTGGATGTAAGAAAAGTTCACCAAAGAGAATCTGAGACTGCAAGGCTGAAGAACAATTTCATATCATAAGCAGCTCAGTGCACGAAGCATCCCGTGTTCACGCAGGGTCCTGGGAAGGGCTACACCCAAGGGCTTGGGGTGTGATGTAGGCAGCCTGCCCTAATGCAAGCATCAGTGGCTGATTCCACAGTTCGAACCCGTGACCTATAAGTCACATGGAGACAACTTTACCGTTGCTCCAAGGCTCCCCTTCAAGAAGTGAAATTCTGTAGCTCCACATTATACAGGTTTTGAAAAAGTTACTTATCAAGCCGAAAAACTACTATTCTTTTTCCTGTGTTTCTCATGCCAGAAAACAAGCTTTGATTAGTTGATGCGATTTGAGCACATACTAGCCATTACAAGTAATATAATCTAAAGAAGATGTGGATCCCATAAGAATTAGGTTTTATATATACACACACACACTATCAAAGCAATGTTGTTATATGCATTATCTGAGAGATCGATTTGGTAGTGAAAAGGTGGATCTACGACAAGTGAAATAGTTTACTCACACTTGAGATGAACTGAGTCAGGGTTAAGAAGTTTATCAATGGTAAATAATGTTCTGAAATCTATTTCACCTAATGCTCAAATCTATGGTTAATAAGCATAAAATGCACTTAATTATTTCTCTAAAGTAAGTTTGTCCTTTTGAGATACAATTGGCAATTATGAATTTTCTAAGCTTATAAGTTCTCCTTGGGAATTTATATCCGTAGATCCTTCACAATGCAAGAAGCACCATTACACTAGCTTTCTTAAAATGGTAACCGTCCTATATATGCAATGTCCTTTCCGCTGAATTGCCTATTCTAGATACTCTTGGTTCAAAGACGCCATTTCAGTTTAGATCTTAAAACTTGCATGCCACACTGAAGATCTGGCTTCAACACGACTCCATCAACATACTTTGGGCTCTCACCACATTTAACATAGATATTGCATATAACAAGTTTCACAAGCATAGATATACCATTTCATGAAAGCTGATAGTTTATAAATATGTATAGTGTAGTCTTGTCCCACATTGGAAGAGGAATAATATCTCCTTGTAGTGTATAGCTATAAATAGGGACCTCTTGTATTGTATTTATCATTCAATATCAATAACATATTTTCTCCCGTGCCTTATCATATGGTATCAGAGCATTAGTGAAAAAAGATCGTTGTGCGTCATTCCAGCGTTAACCAGGAAGAAAAAACTTAGTCATCGTACAATTTTTCCGGTGATCTAAGGCTTGTCTAAGTGAAAGTCACTTTCTGTCGATGTTGTACTAAAACCAACACCACCACGAGGTAGATCATCCTCCGACGACCAACCCCTGAAATTGTATCCGGCAGAAAAGCCGCCACGCTCCTCCACACGCCGCGACAACAACTTTTTCGGCGAGGGTTCCGGTCACTTTTCGGCCATTTTTTGGCGAAGCTTCTTCAAGACAGTGTGCTCTCCTCAAAATTCCGAGCCTACCCATCTAATTCAAATCAAATTCCGACCACTTTTATATTTTTCCGGCGTGAACAGTGACCTTTGCGGCCATTTCATGAAAATATTTCTTCAGGACAGCTTGCTCGCAAGGGAATTCCGAGTCTATCCATCCTAGTTACGAAAAATTCCGACAACTTTGAAATTTTCCGGCGAGCTACAATGTTTTGTTTTCCTGTTGTAAACAGTGTTTTTCAAGCTATTTCTTCAGTTTTCTCACAGGAATTACTTATTTCCACTATTTCAAGTTAACCCTATTACTACAAATTGTAGCGACATGGGAACCGATGCTTTGAATAGTCGGATGGTTTCTTTAGCAGATTATATTGAGTTTCTTCAGTACAAAGCATGTAAGCAGACATCTTCTGAGATANAGTTTGAAACAGTCCCCTCGAGCTTGGTTTGGAAGTTTAGCACAATT
This sequence comes from Nicotiana otophora, assembly GCA_000715115.1. NCBI lineage: Eukaryota > Viridiplantae > Streptophyta > Magnoliopsida > Solanales > Solanaceae > Nicotiana > Nicotiana otophora. The sequence goes on from AWOL01S0017341.1 coordinate 14,890, forward strand.
ATTCAGGAGTTCGGCATGACTCGTAGTGAGGCTGATCACTCTGTGTTTTATCGGCATTCTGCTCCTAATCTGTGTATTTATCTAGTGGT
>AWOL01S0017343.1:4197-23039 GCA_000715115.1 Nicotiana otophora
GAAGTCCTACTCTTAATATAATTCTAAAAACAATAAGGAATTTAATGATAGGTTAATTAATTTGCCTCTCCTTGATATGCGTCGGGGTTTTCGCCGAGATTCTCGCCCAATTGCGGATATTCCGGCTTTCTGTTTTTTTGGCTCGATAAACTTTCCTCGGTCTCGCTCGATCTCTATTTTGCTCGGTCTCGATCTTGGCCGATCTCGATCTTAATTGGTCTCTATTTTGCTTGATCTCGATCGGTCTCTGGGTCACGAGCTCGACAATCTTACTTCGCATCATGGCTCGATATTAAACGAGGTTGAACCTTGGTCAATCATGTTCCAGTCTTGATTAGGCATACAAAGGGCAAGCTTAATTTTGACCGTATACAGATAGTCCCCTCGTTTCACGGAAAGAAGATGGCGAGAAACGATATGAATTTTCGAACTCTGACTCGATGGGTATTGACGTCAGCGACGAGTCCGATTATGACGTATGCGATGAAACGTCCCGTCGGTCCAGTTACCAAGGCATTAAATGCTTGTCAGTTGTTGGTCGGCCATTACCGATTCCGAACCGTCGCCAGCAACCTATAAGAACCCTAGCTTTTCTTATTCAAACTTTACACTCAAAGCTCTTTCTACTCTTGCCTTTTCTTCAAACAAATCCCTTTGCTTCATAATTTTCACACCTAAATTTCTAGAACTCTAATCAAACCGAATACCGTCCTAATTCTCTTTTCCCTTATTCATCAATGGCGAAAACCTCCAAAACTGTGCTGCAAAAAGAGGCCGCTTCTTCATCATTGTCCGCTGGTGGTGAGGCTGCGGCGGAGCCCCACCCTCAGGAATTCGTTCCGGTAGGGTGCCTAATCGTCACTGACTTTAAGGTTGAAAAAGCCTCCTCGGTATCGGGCTGATGTGAGCCTCTCGAGGTACATATGCTCAATCACCGAGAAAATCCTCGACAAAGTTAAAAAGGAATGCAACTGGGACAAAAAGCATGTGGTAGTCCCGTCACCTGAGGAATTGATTACTACCCACGTGAAGGGGTTCCTAAGTGTACACTTACACCTTTACGTTGGGTCCCTTAAACCCTGTCATTGTCTCCTTCTGCAAGAGATACGAAGTGACCCTCGGCCAAATCCATCCTTCTTTTTGGAAAATAGTGATTCTCCTCTGATTTTTCATAAACAAAATCGAGGGGTATCTTTCACCCTCGATCACCTTATGCGCCTTTATAGTCCCTGACTTTATCGAGGAGGGCTGATCAAGCTTGCTCGCCGAGCCAACAAAGTCCTGTTCTCGAGCATAAATGAGGCTCGTGACCGAGGTTAGATGGGCCGATTAGTCCGAATAAGGACTTCGGACCCGATCCCTGTTAAAGACATGCAGTTTCCTAAGAAATGGAACATGAATCATAAGTAGTACCTTGCCTTGAATGTTCTTATTTGCTGTTTTACTTCCTGTCTTCTTTCTTCATTGATGTTTTTGATGTTGCAGTTGTGGTCCAAATGCCGGAACTGATTTCGGAACTCAAGCAATGGATCGAGGGCCTAGTGTCGCAAAAACCATACTCCGAGCGTGCTTGGATGGAGTTATCAAAGGGTGATGGGAGGCCTGCAATCATAGTAAGTTTATTTGCTAGAACGGTAGTCATTTGGGTTTCTTTCTCGAACTCACTCATACTTTTTCTTTTGTAGGTCTAGGGAAGGATATTGCAATGAGTCCCCCATATGGTGACGAAGAAGTCCCCCCTCAACCACCTGCACCAAAGTAGGCCAAGGAAAAAAGGAGAAAACCAGCTCTGAGTTCCCCGGGATCGAAAAAGAAATAATCGGCGAAGAAGTCTCGCAAGCCCAATGGGGACACTAATGCAATGCCTTCGAACTTAATCCACCGATTAAGGGATGAATCCGAAGAAGAACAAGATGAAAGTAATTCCAGACTAGTGTCTCGTGTGCGGGCTGGTGTTCGATTCAAAAGTTCTCTAAACTGGAGGAGGTTGATGAAGGAGCTTTGGCCGAAGTTCCTGAAGCAGGAAGAGTTGAGGCCACTTGTCCCAAGCTGAGATGGTCGAGAGAGAGACCGGGGGCGAGGCTTCTTAGGCAACAGAAGATTTCGTATGGGACGAGCTCAAAGTGGTCGATATTTGTGGATCCCCTCAGATTTCGGACACTATGATCCGTGAAGCCAATATGTTTGAAGGCCGCTCTTACGAGGGTATTCAGGGGGCGACTGATACCCATGGATTTTTGGATGGGTTTGAGTCCGCTGCTTCTGAGGATGTCACCGGGTTTAGTGGTTTACCGGTACCGAATAAAGTACCATCATCAGGCGCTACCAGGTCTTCATCAAGCCCAAAGCAAGTGGTCCAATTCCCGGCCCTAAGTGTTAACCCCGGCCACAGGCGGAATATAGTGCTTTTTGTACCGGAGGATGCTCGGGTTTTCTCTCCACCCGTGGGGATTGCTAGCTACCTTAGATCCTTAGTGACCGAGGAAGACCAAGTCGTGATGAATGCAGTGGGAGTCGCTTGCCTTTTTAATAAGGCCTACCATGTTCTGAATCGTGTAACTTCAACGGTCCCTCCATTATTTATTTTAAACTTGGAGTTGTAGATAATTATAACATCTTCTTCCTTATTTGCAGGCTTCAATGTTGCATCACGAGGCTTTCCTACGAATCCAGGAAGAGCAGGAGGCTGAGGTTCGGGACCTCACTGAGAAAAGTGACACTTACAAGCTTCTCAGCGAGAAGCTTCAGGCAAATTTAGTAATAGCTCGGGATGAGCATGGGGAGATGGCCAAGCAGGTATTTCAAGTGTTTTACGATAGTGAAGACGAATTGGAGATAACTACTAACGATCCGATTCTGCAGGTCCGACAGAGGCTTGAACAAATAAGACGGCTTCAGACGCAGGTGGATGAAATATAGGACGAGGCAGAAGGCTTCAAAAAGAACATGGACATACTAGCCTCGAAAAAGGAAACCATCCAAGCGCAATTGGAGTCGGCCGAGACTATCCAACTCCAAGATGCAAAATAGAAGGCCTTACTGCAGGTCGAGAAGATCAAGGAACTTCAGTATCAGTTGTATTTGGCAATTTTTGATAAGGCAATCTCAGCCAACGAAGTCAAAGTATCCAGATTCGAGGTGGCCGTAGCCATATCTGAGGTGGTCGTGGCCAACGCAAAAGTTGATGCTAAAGTGGTCCAGTTTATAGTCGGTGTCGAGGTCAACCAGACCAAAACCAAGGGCATGGTGGATCATGCAAAATGTCAAGCTCGAAGGAAAGCGCTCGAGGGAGTTCATACCCAAGGCTTCGATGTTATGGCTGAGATCGAAAATGCCAAAGTATAGGAAGCCAGAGCCCGAAGGTTGGCCTTCCTTGAGGAAGACTCCGAGAGCTCAAGTGAATTTGAAGACGAAGAAAATCCCGAGGATGGAGTTCCAACATCCGATGAAGACCATGCCAATTAGGACTTTTTGTTTTTCTTTTGCAATTTTTGCGGGGCCATTTTTGGCCGTTGTAAAGTTTTGTATTAGGCCGATTTGTCCTTTGTAAAAACTGTTGTATATAAATATAAGGCTTTTCTTTCCCTATTGGCTCTCATAATTTGCCTTTGGTTTATTTGTATTTACAAAGGTTGAAATGCAAATGTGGTTGTGTTCGAGGGTTCGAAACAAACCTTGCCTTTATTTCCTTTTTGGGTTAAGGCATTATTGGGGTTCGAGGTTACCAAAGTTTTCCCCGAAAACATCTTAAGTTTGAAACTTTGCCAAGCATATCCTTTAGAACAGGTTGTGAAAGAATTTTTTTATTTTTTGAAGGCCTATTTTTGTTACGGATTTCGTGCATCTCCAAGCCGTGTTAAATTGGTCGTAGCCTTTTAGTTTGGGAGCTACCCATTGGGCTTGTTTCCCGTTTTATCGGGGCTTTCACGAGATAATAGTCGCCGAGTGGGGTTTGTTACATCACGCATTTTCGTACGTTAAAGTTTCATCGTAAGTTAATCGACGTAAGTTCAGGAATGAGATTATAAGCATTATGCTATTTCGGACAAGTAATGAGTAAATTCGTGAAGGTGCGAGGGTAAGAAAATCAAAGAAAACGAGTTTTGTCAAAGATGGCATTTTGGGATAAAACACGACTCAAGCTAAAATATCCAGTATTTATGGACTAGTGTCATACAAGGTACCACGTTGCCATGATAGTAAGATGTACAAAGTGTGTTAAAAGTGAATAGTATTTTAAGTAATTTAAGATAATTCTTAATTATGTGAATATTTGGTTAATTATTGGTTAGTGGGAGATTAACAAGTTAATTAAGGAAATTATAGATAAGATTATTAAGCCAAGAACATAGCAGTAAGGAGCTAAGTCATTGTGATTCATTGGTCTTGACAAATAGGCGGCATGTGTAGGAAACTTTTTGGATTAAATAAACCCCAAAAGTGGGACCCACAAGTCTTTAAGATAAGAGATTTCGTATATCTTGTAATTGAAAACTTATGTTGCTTCAGCAAACTGTTTTACGTGATTTCATACAAATCCTTTACAAAATCAGAGAGAACTTCGTGATTTTGCTTCTACAAATTGTTTTATCCAAAATTATACTGCGTAATAGCAACGAGATTTGGCGATTCTAAGGAGAGTACGGAGCAATCTTTCTCAAGAATATCATATGAATTTTTCCATACTTGGATCCGCCGTGATGTGTGTTAAAGGGATTGTAAAGAGAATCGTCTCAAGTATGTTAAGGCTATCCCTTCTTTCTTTTTGGCATGATCAATACGATACAAACGAAACGAGCAAATGCACAATTTCCATAAATGACTCTATTTCATATAAATATTAAGGGTGTCTATATTCTTGATTCCCCAAGTGAATTATTATTATATCTTCTGTTCATGGGTCTCAGAAGAATACGTATTTGATAATATTTATCCGACAAACATATTATTTTTATGACATTCCGAGAATATCTTATTAACGTATTTCTTATGCATTTCATGCATTTATACATGTACATTAACCCATGAGCAGATGGCGTTATATACGCGTATATTATATGTATATGAGATATTGGAAAAGGTTATGGAGTTATATATGCACCACCACCTGATCAGCTGGTATACGCTGATGATTTTCCCACAGTGGCCGAAATGATATGATGGGATGCCCTTATAGGCTTGATGATATTATGAACACATATACCTATGCATGGTATGAAATTTATACGCATATGCATGACGTTATAAAAATAAAATGATTCCTAGAGCTATGCAGATATACATGTCGAGTCTTTTACTTCATGTTTCTCTCATGTCTATTATTTACTGATTTTCATTCCTTACATACTTGGTATATTTTTTGTACTGATGTCCCTTTTGCCTGGGGGTGCTGCATTTCATGCCTGCAGGTCTCGATAGACAGGTCGAGAGTCCTCCAAGTAGGCGATCAGCTCAGCGGAAGATGTTGGTACCCTCCATTTGTTCTGGAGTTGCTTATGTGGTCAGTATAATTAGGACATTTATTGATTGGTATGTCGGGGCTCAGTCCCGACCTTTATGATACTTATGTACTCTTAGAGGCTTATAGACAAATATCATGTATACGAATACTTGTATGGCCTTGTCGGCCTGTGTTTTGAGTTTATAAATGATCATGTTGGCCTATTAGGCCCGTCTGTCACATGTATATGATGATGTAATAAGAAAGATACGTTACGTTGGTACTCTGTTGAGTAAGGTATCGGGTGCCGGTCGCGGCCCATCTGTTTGGGTCCTGCCAAAAGTGGTATCAGAGCAGTTCTGTCATAGGGAGTCTACAAGTCGTGTCTAGTAGAGTCTTGTTTATGGGTGTGTTGTACACCACATTTATAAGCAGGAGGCTACAGAGCATTTAGGACTGTAACTCTTTTTTCTTACTCTAGATCGTGTGTTAAAGCTCAGTTGTAAGAACTCAATTTCTTAAACTCTATCTTATTCATAATATGACAATGCCTACATCCAGAAAGACAGTTGGTAAGAGATATAGCCGTGGAAGAGTTGAGTTAGGGGAACTCAATTTTTGCATCATGCTTATGATGGATAAATATGAGGTATTCAGCAGATCACGTGTATACTAAGACGTGTAAGCCTCTTGATAAGGAACCTTAAGGCAAGAATATTTATCCACCTTTATGGTGAAAGACAATGAGAGATTCAGAAGATAAATACAAATTTCAACAAGTAAAAGAAGTAAGGTGAAGAAGGGTACGAGGTACCCAGTTAGTAAAGATGAACATTATTTACAAGTCAGGAAGAGATATATAAGCATTTTGAGTTACCTTCAATTGTAACAGAGGTATGTACATTTGGCCACACCGATCTCAGTTATTCCCTATGGGAGCTAACAGATATAGTTTAAGAGAAGGACGGGTTATCAGGATCTGGCTGGGGATAGAGTAACCCAAAATAATGGATGGATTGGTAGTGTTAGTTGACATTTCCGAAGGATAGTGCAAACGTGATAATGGATCTCCTTGTGATACACCATGATGGTGCACTCTAAAATAGTACAACTAGATATGAGTACTACAAAGAGAGGCACTGAAAGCCTGGAAAGGATAAATATTATCTTAGTATGACTCTCGTCCCTAGTAGAGAGATAATTCTAGGCAACCCGGAGAGCCAGTGGATGGAGCAAAGGGGAGCTAAAAGCAAAAGAATATCTTGTTGAAGTTTTCAGAATAAAGTGATAGACAGAAATGTTAGTAGGGAAATAAGAAGAGAGTTAATGAAGCATTATGAGTAACATGAAATACATGGATGACAACGGTAGATCAAAAAGATGACAGTATTATAGAGTCTATAATCAATTCAAGGAAAAGACAAGAGGTGACAGGCCTTGAGACAACAAAAGAATATAGGCCATATAGTCATATCCTCATTTGAAGAAATAAGTTCGTGACTCCAACACGACTACCAGGAGGAAAGGTTAGACCCAAGAATAAGAGAAATCAGTATGGGCTGGTGAACAAGGTAAAATAAACATGAACTAGGGACTAATTAATAGTCAGCACCATGAGAATTTCAGAGATTGCGTCCCGACGATAATAGAATGGACGACAGAAGAATACCCTTTAAAGGTCATTCGGGAAAACGCTTCCCTAAAGCAAGCAATGTGAGTAAAGTTAAGCTTAAGGGACTATATGTGTCAGTTACACTAAGTGTCACCCTTGCGAGTGAGGAATTTTGTTATCCTTGGTACAGAAGGATTACCGCGAGGCGAGTAAGGATCATCGATGATGTGAAAAGATGCCAAAGATGAAAAGGTAAAACATCTATACGTAGATCATCGTAGCAAAAAATCTTAGTGCTCCCCTAAAAGGGGAATATGGTGTGATGTAGCATTAAGTTAGAATTAAGTTGTTCTAGTAACTATGGAATAGTAAAGGAAGAATGTGATAAAAATGAGAAAGGGATGAGATTGCACTAATTCAAATCCTACATATATGCTATGATTCCATAACATTATGCAAGCACGATGTCAAGGAAAGGAAGTAAGAGTCCCTGCCCGAGATGTTATTGATAGATAAGGAGCCAGTGCGAGATGTAAGTTAAGACAAAAGGAAATAACCCAAGAATGATTACGTGGAATATTGATACGAGAATGTGCCAACGAGTAGTTAGTAATTAATTTGGGAAGAGCCTAGTTATGGCTAAATAGGAGGTTAATGACGAGACAGTAGATCGTGCAATATAAACATAGTAAAACCTAATATAGTGAATTCAGCCTCACAGTAATGTCATTGTAATACTTGACAGTAATTCAGCCTCACAGTAATGTCATTGAAATACTTGACAGTAATTCAGCCTCACAGTAATGTCATATAAGAATTGGGGTAGTTAAAGTTTTCGTATTAATGTTATGGAAATAAAAGATAGTCTCACTAGGAAGGACATCAAAAGGTCCGTCGAGTATACGATATAATAATCTCGCAACCTTGCAAGAATCAGAGGGTCCTCCCCAAGTACTACAATGAAAGACTAGCAGAGAAAATAATGAGGGAGGCTTTAACCTAAGCACAATGACCTAAAGAGGAAATGGTCATGTAACAACAGTCTTACAACGACATTGTATGCACTCTATCAGCAAGTGGCACCTATCGTGGCTAATGAACGGGAAGAAGAAAAACAATATATATATATATATATATATATATATATATATATATGAAAACCAAAAGGTGATATTCAAGATCATATGGGTTGTATTTTATTCCAATATGTGTGGGAACTAAAATAAGCCAAGTATTCATGCAACGAGTGGCAGAACGACCAGGAGAAGCAATTGCTTGCATTTAAAGAAACTTGAGAAGGAACAAAAGGAATTATTCGATGAATGATCCAGAGATAATTACATAGTGAATGTACCTAAGATTTTGGAGTATTACCCATGCGGCATATATGTTGACAATCATACAGTCGTAGAAGATTTTGGTATAGGTTAAAAGAAAGAATTGAGCCCAGGTCATAGGCAAAAGATTGAATTGTTATAAGATAGTATCATGGATATTCCATAGCGTCCATGAAGGGCTAAAGCATGAGCCGCATATCAGAAGATAGCTTAATCCTACATAAAGGTTGATCAGAGGGAAGAGGAAACAAAAGAGTTACACCAAGTAAATCAGGAGTCTGATTGTTAGACCCAAAAAATTATAAACCTTATGATTACGAACATTGCAGGATCACTCTTAAATATCAGATGTACAAGAGAGATAGTACAATAGCCATATACTATAAGGGCATTAGAAAAATATCAGCCTCGTAAGAAGTCAATATGAAATTCCCATCGGATTGTGTATACACCAGAGGTGTAAGTATTACAATAGAGCGTCAAGTCGTGGACGTGAATTATACCTGTATGGAGGGGAGGTCATGCAAGAGATAGAAGATGTGATGCGAGACTTTAAGGTAAGTAAGGTAAAGGTGGACAACATACGAGATACTCAAAAGAAGAAGGTTGTGAATAGTTCATACTTTATAGAAGGCTAGAAGTGCTGGGATTCAATATTTAGGAGTGATAGCGACGTCATCAGTTACATATTTTCAAGCCCATGGTTTCTAGGTACTGAGAGGTCTAGTTAAGAAAGTAAAGAACAGTTAAAGACTATGTGATGTCTCTATTGGCGTTCCAGAATAATATAAGGAAATATATGGTGGAAGCAAGTTGAAGGAAGGTTACGAGTAATATAACTAGATATGTGTAGGTCGCAAGCTAAAGTATGGTAAAGTGACAAGGTATTAGGAAGACAGGAGTAAGGATAAGAAAAGGAAAGTGAGAAGGTGACAAAAATGGATAAGCCCTCAGGATTAAGCCCATGAAAACAAGAGAGTTGATGGTTTCTCTAAATTATACAAAGCTCAGTATAGCCTGAATGAGCTCAAACATGTCTAAGACTAATGGTATATAGAAGAGATGGAATGATGCCCTGATAGTCCAATGAGGGTGTAATTGGGATAGATAAAGGATGACGTTTGGGCCTTCAATTGAGTAATGATTTGAAGAGGATTTCATGAATTGTGCGGAATTAAAATACCCACGTAAGGTGAATCACATTGGGATGCTATAAAATACGATTATTGAAGTACAGTATCACCCCTAAGTGGATCAGGAAAATTACTTCAAATACTCCTCGATGCAATATAAGCCCTAGTGGCAATGTATTACGTAAGAAGTTTCAAGTTATCAATGAAAGATTGTAGATCAACATGGAGGTGAATCGACAATGGATGGATAAAAGTTACAAAGTACGAGATGATATTAGGCCATCATTCTTAAGATAAACAGTAATGAAGAAGTGTTAAAAGACTTAGCTTTATGCATATGGGATAAGCAACGAGAGTAACCTGAAGTTTGGTCGCATACCTTAGTAACGATAAATCGAAGTAAGAATTATGGTATAGTATGGCCTACTCAGATGTGGTGAAGCTAATGACCCCCAGGGGGATTTCTTCACATGATTTTGTATATGTCTACAAAGTGAGGCCTGGAGATTTGGCTAAAAGCTGGAGGAAAAAGGAGATCGCATAGGCGACCTTACAAGGTCAGAGTCGTATAGGCTGCATGATAGAGGGTATCAATAGTTACGAGATTGGAAGGATTCCGACCGCAAGTCGTAGTGTGAGAAAGAGGCCTAAAGGGGGGAATGCCCTGGCCTTTGGATTTGTTTTCACAAGAACAGTTCCCTAGAAGGCAAGAAAAGTACTAAAGTATTTGGAAGAACTATAGGTTATGATAATGATAAGTGCATTAGTCAACATTCGAGGACGAATGTTTCAAAGGGGGGAATGATGTTACATCCCACATTTTCGTACGTTAAAATTTCGTCGTAAGTTAATCGACGTAAGTTCGAGAATGAGATTATCTTGAGATTATAAGCATTATGCTATTTCAGACAAGTAATGAGTAAATTCGTGAAGGTGCGACGGTAAGCAAATCAAAAAAAATGAGTTTTGTCAAAGATGGCATTTTGGGATAAAATATGACCCCAACTAAAATACCCGGTATTTATGGACTAGTGCCATACAAGGCACCACATTACCATGATAGTAAGATGTACAAAGTGTGTTATAAGTGAGTAGTATTTTAAGTAATTTGAGATAATTCTTAATTATGTGGATATTTGGTTAATTATTGGTTAGTGAGAAATTAACAAGTTAATTAAGGAAATTGTAGATAAGCTTAATTAAGCTATTGGATAAGATTATTAAGCCAAGAACATGGCAGAAAGGATCTAAGTCATCGTGACTCATTGGTCTTGACAAATAGGTGGCATGTGTAGGGAAATATTTGGATTAAATAAACCCCAAAAGTGGGGCCCACAAGTCTTTTAAGGTAAGAGATTTCTTACATCTTGTAATTGAACACGTATGTTGCTTCAGCAAACTGTTTTACGTGATTTCATACAAATCCTTTACAAAGTGAGAGAGATCTACGTGATTTTGCTTCCGCAAATTGTTTTATCCAAAATTATACTGCGTAATAGCAACAGGATTTTGCGATTCTAAGGAGAGTATGGTGCAATCTTTCTCAAGAATATCATACGAATTTTTCCATACTTCGATCCGCCGTGACGTGTGTTAGAGGGATTGTCAAGAGATTCGGCTCAGGTACGTTAAGGCTATCCCTTCTTTCTTTTTGGCATGATCAATACGATACAAACGAAATGAGAAAATGCACAATTTTCATAAATGACTCTATTTCATAGAAATATTAGGGGTGTCTATATTCTTGATTCCCAATATGAATTATTATTATATCATCTGTTCATGGGTCTTAGAAAAATACGTATTTGATAACATTTTTCCGACATGCATATTACTTTTATGACATTATGAAAAAATCTTATTAACATATTTCTTATGCGTTTCATGCATTTATACATGTACATTGACCCATGACCAGATGGCGTTATATACGCATATATTATATGTATATGATATATGGGAAAAGGTTATGGCGTAATATACGCACCACCACCTGATCAGCTGGTATGCGTTGATGATTTGCCCACAGTGGCCGAAATGATATGATGGGATGCCCTCAGAGGCTTGATGATGTTTTGAACACATATACCTATATATGGTATGGCAGTTATACGCATATGCATGACGTTATAAAAATGAAATGATTCCTAGAGATATGCAAACGTACATGTCGAGTCTTTTACTCCATGTTATTATTTACTGATTTTTATTCCTTACATATTCGGTACATTATTTGTATTGACGTCCCTTTTGCCAAGGGACACTGCGTTTCATGCCCGTAGGTTTTGATAGATAGGTCGAGAGTCCTCCAAGTAGGCGATCAACTCAGCGGAAGATGTTGGTACACTCCATTTGTTCCAGTGTTGCTTATGTGGTCAGTATAATTAGGACATGTATTGATTGGTATGGTGGGGCTCAGTCCCGACCTTTATGATACTTATGTACTCTTAGAGGCTTGTAGACAGATATCATGTATACAAATACTTGTATGGCCTTGTCCGCATGTGTTTTGAGTTTATAAATCATCATGTTGGCCTATTAGGCCTGTATGTCACATGTATATAATGATGTAATAAGAAAGATACATTACATTGGTACTCGGTTGAGTAAGGTACCGGGTGACGGTCGCGGCCCATCGGTTTGGGTCGTGACTAGTGGCCATGATCTTTAGAAATCTGGGAGTTGCCTATTAGGTCTTGTGCTCCCGAGGCTCGATTACTTGGGTTGTTTGAGTCGGACGATAGCCCTCGAGTGAGAGGGTGGTCATTCGCATTCCAATTATGTATTTCCCTTGGGCTTATTATTTTCGGAAGTACGAAGCTCTTTAAGGAGGTGTAAATGGGTAAACAATTTTAAAACATAAGATGATTTCAAGAAACGTACTTCTCTTTATTCTCAATCGAAACAATCATTCATGCATACACATTTTATGTTAGGGTTCGAGCGATCTACGTGGGCATAACTCGTTTTGATTGTTTGGACCTTATAGTAAATCCTGTCTATCGAGACCCTTCCTTTATGAAGTAGTTTCCTCGCTAGAGTTAATGTTTGAAGATAGTGCATATCTTAGGGTAGCCCCCCAGTTTTCGAGGTTGATTGCAAAGGAATCTCGGATATTGTTGAATTGATCTTCGGTGCCGATTCATAATCGGGCTTGATTATAAGTTAGCACGATTCATTGTTGCTTCGTTAAAAACCTCGATGAAAAAACCCATTTGGAAAAAATCAGTCTGAGGAAAAAAAGTGCAACACGTGCTTTCAGACCTAAAGACTTCATGTCGTTCGCTGAAACATCTATCATTGTTTCTTGTCGACCACCTACAAGTGTTAATTTGAAATAGAAATGGAATGAAAAAGGGACGTATCTTAGCAGTAATACCGTTTTAGGTGAGATATGTTCTAATTGTTTGGTAGTTGTTCCCTATTCATCGTTCTGAGCTTATAGGACCCTTTTCAGGTGACCTCGAGTATTTGGTACGGTCCTTCCCAATTCGGACTCAATTTTCCTTCATTGGGATTTCGGGTGTTAAGGGTGACTTTTATTAGCATTAAGTACCCGATTTTAAAATATCAAAGATTGACTCTTCGATTGTAGTATCTCTCGATCCTCTGCTTTCGGGCGGCCAATCGGACGAGAGCGGTTTCACACCTTTCATCCAATAGTTCTAGGTCGTATTTATGGTCTTGTTATTTGATTCCTTTGTTGCATATTGGAACCAGATACTCGGTTCTCTGACTTCGACAGGTATTAGAGCTTCGGCTCCATAAATTAATGAGAATGGGGTAGCTCCAGTACCGGACTTCAAAGGTTCTGCAGTATGCCCAAACAACTTCGAGCAAAATTTCCTTCCACTTTTTTTTGGCGTAGGTTAGCCTTTTCTTAAGATTTTGGATGATGATTTTGTTGGTCGATTCGGATTGTCCATTCCTATTAGGATGATACGGTGTTGATAGGATTCTTTTGATCTTATGATCTTCGAGGAATTTGGTCACTTTGGTGCCGATAAACTATTTCCCGTTATCACACACAATTTGGATGGCATCCCTAATCGACATATGATGTGATCCCAAATGAAGTCGATGACTTCCTTCACCCTAACTTTCTCGAAATCCTGTGCTTCAACCCACTTAGAAACATAATCAGTCATAAATAAAATAAATTGATCTTTACCTAGTGCCTATGGAAGAGGGCCAACGATGTCCATTCCCCACTTCATGAATGGCTATGGTGACAAGACAAAGTGGAGCAGTTCACCGGGTTGGTGAATCATTGGTGCATGCCTTTAGCGTTTGTCACATTTTCGAACAAACTCTTTCGCATCTTTTTCCATGTCGATCCAGTAATAGCCAGCTCTGATTACCTTTTGAACCAATGATTTGGCACCAGAGTTATTTTTGCAAGTGCCCTTGTGAACATCCCTCAGAACATACTCGGTGTCTCCTGGTCCCAGATATATTTCTAGTGGGCCATCGAACATTCTTTTGAATAAGGTTCCATCTTCGGACAAGGTGAATCGTGCTGCATTCGTGCGCAGAGCCCTCGATTCTTTTGGATCTGAGGGAAGCTTTCCGATTTTCAAATACTTTATGAATTTATTTCTCCAATCCCAGGTCAAGCTTGTGGAGTTTATCTAGGTGTGGCCTTCTTCGACTATCGACCTCATGAGTTGCACGACGGCCCCCGAATTAATCTCGTTGTCCTCGACTGATGACCCTAAGTTTGCAAGGGAATCAACCTCATTATTCTGATCTCGAGGTACATGTTGCAAAGTCCACTCCTTAAATCGATGCAAAGCTACTTGTAACTTATTTAGGTATCTTTGCATTTGTTCTTCCCCAACTTTGAAGGTTCCGTTAACTGGATTCACCACGATGAGGGAGTCGCATCTGGATTCTATCACTTTCGCCCCAAGCTTTTGGCTAGTTCGAGACCTGCAATCATGGCCTCATATTCGGCCTCGGTGTTAGTCAATCTCACAGTTCTAATAGATTGTCTAACTATGTTTCCTGTGGGTAGTTTTAGTACGATTCCGAGTTCGGACACTTTTGCATTTGAAGCACCGTCTGTGAAGAGGGTCCAGATTCCCGAGGACGTACCCGAGTTTACCAACAACTCTCTTTTAACCTAGGGTACTAGGGTCGGAGTGAAATCAACCACAAAGTCTGCCAAAATTTGAGACTTAATGGTTGTTCGGGGTCGATATTCAATATCATACCCGCTGATTTCTACGGCCCATTTGGCCAACCGTCTCGAAAGCTCGGGTTTATGCAAAATATTTTGAAGTGGATAAGTTATTATAACACATATGGGGTAACATTAAAAGTATGGTTTTAGTTTCCTAGAGGCATTTACCAAAGCGAGCGCCAATGTTTCTAGGTGGGGATACCTAGTTTCGGCCTAAGCTAAGGTCCGGCTAACGTAATAAATAGGAAATTACGTACCTCGTTCTTTTTGGACTAGGACTCCAGTTATCGCTACCTCTGATACTGCCAAATACAAGTACAGTTGTTCGTCTGCCCTCGACGTATGAAGTAGAGACGGTCTTGATAAGTAACTTAAAGATCTTCCAAGGCTTGCTGGCATTCCGGGGTCCATGTGAAGTTATTTTTCTTCTTCAGCAACAAGAAATATTGATGGCTCTTATCGGAGGACCTCGAGATGAATCACCCCAGGGCGTCTATGCGCCTAGTTAAGCTCTGTACGGCCTTTACATTGTCTACTACCATGATGTTCTAGATAGATTTAATCTTCTTGGGGTTGATCCTGATTCCTCAGTTGGATACCATGAATCTGAGAAATTTGCTTGACCCGACCCCAAACGCCCATTTTTCGGGTTCCACTTCATGTTGTATTTTGTTAGTATACTGAAGGTCTTCTGCAAATGCTTCAAATGGTCCTCTACTCACAGGGACTTAACTAACATATCATCAATGTAAACTTTCATAGATTTCCCTATTTGTTCTTCGAATATCCGGTTTACTAGGCGTTTGTACGTGGCACCAGCATATTTTAATCCAAATGGCATTACATTATAGCAGTAAATCCCATATCTAGTGATGAACGGGGTTTTTTCCTGATCATCCGGGTTCATTTGTATTTGGTTGTACCCGAAATAGGCATCGAGATAATGGAGGATCTTGTGGCTAGCTATGGCATCGATCATGCGATCGATATTAGGAAAAGGAAAAGAATACTTGGGGCATGCTTTGTTTAGGTCTTTGTAATTTACACACATTCTAAGTTTGATTCCTTTTTTAGGAACTACTACGTTTGCTAACCATTCAGGGTATTTTACTTCCCAGATGGACCCTATTTCAAGAAACTTGGTTACCTTATTTTTGATGAAGGTGTGCTTCATTTCGGACTAAGGTCTTCTTTTCTGCTTCACCGGATGGAACTTTGCGTCCAATCTTAGTTAATGGGTGGTGATTTCCGGTGGGATCCCTGTAATGTCGTGACGGGACCAAGAGAAACAATCCATGTTAGCTATAAGAAATTGAATAAGCTTTTTCCTGAGCTCGGGATTTAACCCTGCCCCCGGGTAGCTTTCGTTTGGGCAGATGTTCGATTAGTATGATGTGCTCCAGCTCATCGACCATTAATTTGGTGGCGTTGGAGTCATCGGGGATTATGAAGGATCGAGGGACTCCATAATCATCATCTTTATAAGTCCCCTGCTTCTCTAGTTGGGTCGAGATCGGCGTCTGAAATTGCTATTCGGCCTCCTATTTTCCCTTCGCATTTGACCCTTCGTCAATGAGAGTATCGATATCAGAATCACTTCGTCAACGTCAAACATTTCCTTTGCGGCGGGCTTCTCTCCGTAGACTATTTTGATTCCTTCTACTGTTGGGAATTTTGGAACCTGGTGAAAGGTTGAGGGCACTACTCTCATGTTGTTGATCCATGGTCTCCCGAACAGGGATTATACCTCATGTCGCCCTCGATCGCATGGAATTTTGTCTATTGGATGGTCCCGGCCACATTTACTGGCCAGGTTTTCTCGCCCTTAGTAGTTTCACATGCCATGTTGATTCCATTTAGCAATAGGTCAACGGGCATAACTTGGTCCTGTAGGTCGAGTTGCTCTACGAACCTCGACTGAATGATGTTGGCCGAGCTACCTGGATCAAGTAACACATATTTAACTGAGTCTTATTCATGAGCATAGATATTACCAGTGCATCGTTAAGGGGCTGTATAATCCCTTCTGCGTCCTCATCATTGAAGGACAAGTTTTCTTCTGGTATGTAATCCCGAGTTCGCTTCTCCCTTGTGATCGACACCTTGGGGCATTTTAACTCCGACCCTTGGGGAACATCGACCCCTCCGACAATCATGTGAATAATGTGTTGCAGTTCTTCTTGCTCATTTTGTCTATTGGAATCTCTGTTTTTGAAATGATTCTTAGCTCGGTCACTTAAAAACTCCTGAAGGTGCCCGACATTGAATAATCGGGCTACATCTTCTCTCAACTGTCTGCAATCTTCCGTTTTGTGGCCATGGGTGCCATTATACTTGCACATTTGGTTGAGATTTCTCTCGGATGGATCGGTCTGTAGAGGTCGAGGCCATTTAGTATCTTTGATGCATCTGATAGCAGATACGATGGCGGATGCATCAACATTGAAATTATATTTCGACAATCGTGGTGTTTCTTTAGGTCCGGTATGCCTGTCGAAACCATTCTTGCTCATGAGACCTCGAGAGTTCTAGCATCGATCATTTCTCCTTTCAGCTCATACAGGGTTGTGCCCAGGTCCTCTACCCTTACGATGTTCATTATACGGCTGGTATCGATCCCTGTTCTACCTTAGTTCTTGGACAATGTCCCTTTTCTTTCTGTCAACGGGCCTGATATGATAAATGGACCCGGAAGGAGCCCCCAATTGGTCGTCTTTGATTCTAAATCCATTGATATTAATTATTTACATCAGCCCAGGTAACATCCAAGTACACAATCAAGATCTGCTTCAACTGTTGTCAAGCCACTGAGCTTCGTTCATTTAGCCCTTGAGTGAAAGCTTGAACGGCCCAATCATCGGCGGCCGGTGGTAAATCCATTTGTTCCATTGGAACCGAGATACAAATTCTCTGAGCATCTCATTATCTTTCTGCTTTACCTTGAAAAGGTATGACTTCATAGTCTTGACCTTTATGGCTCCAGTATGTGCTTTCACAAAAGAGTCTGCAAGCATGGCAAAAGAATCAATAGAATTAGCTGGTAAATTATGGTACCATATCATCTCTCCCTTTGGCAGGGTCTCCCAGAATTTCTTTAGTAACCCGGATTCGATCTCATCGCCCTCTAGATCATTCCCTTTAATCGCACACTTGTAAGAGGTGACATGCTCATTGGGATCAGTCGTTCTATTATACTTAGGAATCTCGGGCATGCGGAACTTCCTGGGGATCAGTTTGGGAGCCGCGCTTAGGGGAAGGGCTTTTGTACGAACCTTTTGGAATCCAAACCCTTCAATATTGGTGGTGCCTCTAGGATCTTATCAACCCTGGAGTTATAAGTTTCCACCTTCTTGTCGTTTTCTTCGATCTTCTTTTCTCCCGATTCAACTCACTTCGTTAGTTCCTCGAGCATCTTCATGATTGCGGGATCGGTCCCCGATTCCTTTCCGTTTGACCTCATTAACACTGATTCGACCTTGTGAATAGCTTCCTGGGATGTCTTGGGCTCGATCCTGCTTGATGCATGGTTCTGGTTTTGTTTTTGTGATATCGCGGCTTGTTGAGCCTGTAACATCTAGAAGATCATTCAAAGGCTGATTTTGTCTTCTTCACCGCCATGTATGCTTTGAGCGGCCGATTGAACATCCCTGCAGACGCTATTCTAGGGATCATCGTCCAAATTTGCATTAATGGCTGCATGCGAGCTGACGTCGATCAGATCTACTGTCGGAACTCCATCAAGGCAACTGGAGGTATGTCGTTCCCTGGTCATATGTCATCCTTTTCACCATGGTGACCGAAGTCATCGGATCTACATAGCGCTTGATCTGAAGGAGTATGTAAGACCCCCTAAACAGGTCATATGCGATCGAGTCAGTCATGCCCAGTTTTAGAGGTCAAATTATGGCCGATATACGGACTGCATATCAATTATGCGATCACATATGCGTTCACAGACCTTGCTCCGGAGCTTCATTTTTGGATTTTTATAACCTGACCCTACTTCATTAAATAGACGATTTGTACCCTTGTTTTACCAAAATTCTGATATTTTTAGAGTGAGAGAGTGCCTTAGAGTGAGAAGGTGTTCTTCAATAATTTGTTCTTTAATTCTTGCTCGAATCTTGGAAGATTA
>AWOL01S0017343.1:23156-40361 GCA_000715115.1 Nicotiana otophora
ATATTGGTGGTGCCTCTAGGATCTTATCAACCCTGGAGTTATAAGTTTTCACCTTCTTGTCGTTTTCTTCGATCTTCTTTTCTCCCGATTCAACTCACTTCGTTAGTTCCTCGAGCATCTTCATGATTGCGGGATCGGTCCCCGATTCCTTTCCGTTTGACCTCATTAACACTGATTCGACCTTGTGAATAGCTTCCTGGGATGTCTTGGGCTCGATCCTGCTTGATGCATGGTTCTGGTTTTGTTTTTGTGATATCGCGGCTTGTTGAGCCTGTAACATCTAGAAGATCATTCAAAGGCTGATTTTGTCTTCTTCACCGCCATGTATGCTTTGAGCGGCCGATTGAACATCCCTGCAGACGCTATTCTAGGGATCATCGTCCAAATTTGCATTAATGGCTGCATGCGAGCTGACGTCGATCAGATCTACTGTCGGAACTCCATCAAGGCAACTGGAGGTATGTCGTTCCCTGGTCATATGTCATCCTTTTCACCATGGTGACCGAAGTCATCGGATCTACATAGCGCTTGATCTGAAGGAGTATGTAAGACCCCCTAAACAGGTCATATGCGATCGAGTCAGTCATGCCCAGTTTTAGAGGTCAAATTATGGCCGATATACGGACTGCATATCAATTATGCGATCACATATGCGTTCACAGACCTTGCTCCGGAGCTTCATTTTTGGATTTTTATAACCTGACCCTACTTCATTAAATAGACGATTTGTACCCTTGTTTTACCAAAATTCTGATATTTTTAGAGTGAGAGAGTGCCTTAGAGTGAGAAGGTGTTCTTCAATAATTTGTTCTTTAATTCTTGCTCGAATCTTGGAAGATTTACAAGGAAAACTCACTAGGTCTTCATCCTAGAGGTAAGATTCTACGTCCTAAACCCTAATTTCGAAATTTATCTAAAGATAGGTAATTAGCAAGACAATTCTTAGGTAGGGGAGTTGGTTATTTTGCATGTATGTATTATCAAGGGGTGTAGGATGATTGTTGAACTAAATATGGTAAAGAATGAATTGTGGGATGATGGAATCCTTCATAAAAGGACCTTGAAACCTTAATGCATACCTAGTGTGTGTTACGAGGGTTAGTACCATACAATCACTATTATCCTTGGCCCCACGGTACGCACCAAACTGTTTTCCCAAAAAACCGATAACATTTAAATTTATACACGGCTCTAAGGATACGTGATATAGCTTGGCACAAATTTAGAATATATATATATATATTAATATTAAAATTAACTGTAAAAGAAATAAATACAAACCAAACGAATCAATTAGCATTGGCCCTCGAGTTAGGTCACCCTCGAACCAAGAGAAGATTCTGCTAGTATATAAACAAAGTAACAAAATATTGAATACTGAAAGAAGGCAGTGTATTGCTTTATATTACATGAGTGTAATTCCCTTCTACAAATGATAAGACCCCTTTTATATAGTAGGGAGTTCCTATTCTTAATATAATTTTAAATACAATAAGGAATCTAATGATAGGTTAATTAATTGGCCTCTCCTTGATATGCGCCAGGATGTCCGCCGAGATTCTCGCCCAATTGAGATATTCCGGCTTTCTGTCTTTTTGGGCTCGATAAGCTTTGCTCGGTCTCTCTCGATCTCTATTTTTCTCGGTCTCGATCTTGGCCGATCTCGATCTTGATCGGTCTTTATTTTGCTCGATCTCAATCTTGGCCGATCTCGACCTTGATCGGTCTCTGGGTCACGAGCTCGCTAATATAACTTCGCATCATGGCTCGATATTACACAAGGTTAAACCTTGATCTATCATGTTCCAGTCTCGATTAGTCATACGAAGGGGAAGCACGGGTTTGACCGTATACACCTCTGAAAAATCACTTTTGAGCAATAATTTATGTTTGGCCAAGCTTTTCAGAAAGTGCTTTTAAGTATCAAATTACGAATAAGGATATGAATTATTTTCTTAATAATTAATATTGTAAGTAAATAAATAATCTTAAAAATTTATTATTACATGCAATAATTAAATCTTTTCATTTTATTTAAGTAAAATATGAAAATTAAATTTAAAAATACTTAATTCTTTTAATATAAGTTAATTCATTCAACAAATATAAAAGTATTCACCCCTAAAGTCACTATGTATTAGAAAGTTATCCTAAAAATAATAAGAAATATTTATACATTAATATCCTAAGTATTAGGTTTAACGGTTATTTGGTATATACTATATTTTGTTAAGGGTAATATTTATAAGAAGAAAAGTCAAAACTGCTTCTGCCTACTTTTTCGGCTTCTCAGAAACTGCTTCCGCCTCTTCCCAAAAGCAGTTTGTTTTCCAAACAAGCTTGGCCAAATATCTCAAGTTAGGAAAACAATGTGCTTTTGAGAAAAAAATACTTTTGACCTCTTGAGAAGCTTGGCCAACCATGCTATTAGCAGGAGTGAGTTTTCCGATTTTCACATCTAATCAACCACATTTCACACCCCATTATGTATTTACCTTTTGAAAGTGATTTGGCAATTCAGCACAACTTATTCTTTATTCATTTCCTTTCATTTTTCCCCCTTTTCCTTAGAATTCATTTCCTTCCATTATATAAATTAATAATTTTCAGTAGCAAATCTATAATATTGATTCAGAACATTGAATTGAGAAAGAGGGGAAAGTTATAAAAGAAGATATAGAACAAAGAAGAAGATAATATTATGCGGAGATTGCGTGATATATTAGTTTACCCGAAAAAATGGATAACAATTGAATTTATACGCGGTTCTAAGTATATGTAGTATAAATTGGTACAAACTGAGAAAATATGCAAATGAGTATCGAAATTAACTGTAAAGGTAATAAATTCAAACCAAACGAATGAATTAGCCTTGGCCCTCGAGTTCAGTCACGCTCGAACCAAGTGGAAACTTTACTGATATAACAACAGAGTAACAAGATATTCCAAAACTAAAATAAGGCACCGTATTATTTTGTATTGTGTCCAATGTGCTTACAAAGTGATATAACCCCCTTTATATAGTAGGAAAGTTCTACTCTTAATATAATACTAAATATAGTAGGGAATCCCATGATAAATTATTTAATTGGTCGTTTCCTTGATATGTGTCGGGATATCTGCTGTGATTCGGGCCCCATTATGGATTTTCTGCCTTTTTGTATTTTGGCTCAATAAACCTTCCTTGGTCTCTCTCGATCTCTATTTTGTTTGGTCTCGATCTAGGCCGATCTCGATCTCGATCGGTCTCTTTTTATCTTGGTCCCGATCTTGTTCAGTCTTGATCTAGGACTCGGCCAATCTCGCTTTGCATCTTGGTTCGACATTACATGAGCCTGAACCTCATTTAATGATCTTCCAGCCTCGGTTGGTCATACGAAAGGGCAATATTCATTTTGACCGTATACAGATAGTCCCCTCATTTCTAGGAGCGAAAATGGCGAAAAACAATATGAATTTCCGAAAACCCCGACTTGATGAATGATGATATCAGCGACGAGCCCAATCATGACGTATACAAATAAACTCCCTGTCGGTCTAGTTACTAAGGCATTTAATGCCTGGCAGTTACTGGTCGGCCACTACCAGTTCCGAACCGTCGCCATCAACCTATAAAACCCCTAGCTTTTTCATTCAATCTTTTGCACTTCAAAGACTTCTTTATTCTCATTTCGTCTTCAAAAAACTCTCTTTGCTCCATAGTTTCCGCATCCAAATTTCCCTTAACCAAATCACATATCACCCCAACTCACTTTTCTATGTTTATCAATGGCAAAAACCTCCAAAACAATGTCGCAAAAAGAGGCTTCTTCTTCATCACGGCCCGCCGATGGTGAGGCTGCGGCGGAGCCCCTCCCTGCGGAATTCATTCCGGTAGGGTGCCCAATAGTCTCTGATTTCAAGGTCGAAAAGGCCTCCTCGGTACCTGGCCGATGTGAGCCGGCCTCGAGGTACATGTGTTCAATTACAGATAAAATGTTCGAAAGTGTTAAAGAGGAATGTAATTGGGATAAAAAACATATGGTAGTCCCGTCGCCTGAGGAAGCGGTCACTACTCATGTGGAGGGGTTCCTAAGTGTTTACATTTACCCTTTCACGATGGGTCCTTTAGATCCTGTCATCGTCGCCTTCTGCAAAAGATACAACGTCACCCTCGGCCAGATCCACCCTTCGTTCTGGAGAATAGTGATTCTTCTCCGATTCTTTTCAAGCAAGATCGAGGGGTGCCTTTTTACCCTCGATCACCTCATGCATCTTTACAGTCCCCGGCTCTATCGAGGGGGGCTGATCAAGCTTGCTCGATGAGCAATAAAGCCGCATTCTCGAGTATATATAAAACTCGTGATCGAGGTTGGATGGGCCGATTTGTCCGAATAAGGACTTCGGACTTGATCCCTACTGAAGATATGCCATTACCTGAGAAATGGAACATGCATCGTAAGTACTACCCTACATTGGATATTGCTTTTTGACATTTTACTTTTCTGCCTTCTTTCCTTAATTACGTTTTTATGTTGCAGTTGTGGCCCAAATACCGGAACCATATCCGAGACTCAATGAATGGGTCCAGGGCCTGGTGTCACAAAACAACATACTCCGAGCGTGCTCGGATAGAACTGTCAAAGGGTCGATAGGAGACCCGTAATAATGGTAAGTTTCTCCGTTAGATTGATTTATAGTTTTAGGTTACTTCCTTGAACTAGATTATCTATTTTCTTTTGTAGGCCTCGGGAAGGATGTTGTGATGAGTCACCCATCTGGTGATGAAAAAATCCTTCCCTAATTACCTGCTCTGAAGCAGACCAAGGATAACGAGAGAAACAGATATCTGAGCTCCCCCGACTCAGAAAAGAAATAATTGGCGAGGAGGTCTTGTAAGCGAAAGTGGAATACCAGTGCTTTGACCTCTTACTCCATACGCCGATCGAAGAGGAAGAAGAGGAAACTATTACTTCACTTGTGGCCCGTGTGCAGGCTAATGTATTGTACAAAAATCCTCTAAATCGGAGGAGATTGGTGAGGGAGCTTTGGCTGAAGTTCCTGAACCAGGAAATGTTGCAGCTACTCCGACCTAATATGGGATGGTTGAAGGGGAGACCGGGTACGAGGCTTCGAGGGATGAACTCGGGATGATCGATATCTCTGTATCCCCTCATATTTGATGCTATGATCCGCAAGGCCAACATGTTGGTCAGGGGGGAAAGCGATATCCATGGTTTTTTGGATGGGCTTGAGTTTGCTACCTAGGAAGATATTAGCGGGTTTAGTGGATTAGCGGTACCGAAGACGGTTCCATCACCGGGCACTACCGGATCTTCATCAAGCCCCAAGTTGGTGAACCAATTCCCGACTCTGAGTATTGACCCCGACCGTAGGTGGAAGATAGTGCTTCTAGTTCCGAAGGATGCCCGAGTCTTCCCTCCCCCAGTGGGGATTTCTAGCTACCTTAGGTCCTTGGTGACCGAGGAGGATCAATCTGTGATGAATGCGGTAGGAACCGCCTGCCTTTTCAACGAGGCCCAACATGCTCTAAATCGGGTAATTCCTAGAGTACCTCTATTTTTTCTTTTATTTTTAGAGTTGTTATAATTCTAGCATCCTCTTCTTTGTTTGTAGGATTCGATGTTGCATCATGAGGCTTTCCTCCGAATTCGGGAGGAGCGTGAGGCTGAGGTTCAGGACCTCACTGAGAAGAATACACATACAAGCTTCTTAGTGAGAAACTTCAGGCATACTTTGTAACAGCTTGGGATGAGTATGCAGAGATGGTCGAGCAGGTATTTCAAGTGCTTCATGATAGTGAAGATGAATTGGAGATAACTACTAACGATCCAATTCTGCAGGTTCGACAGAGGCTCGAACAAATCGGGCGGTTCCAAATGCAAGTGAGTGCGATACAGTCCAAGGTGGAAGAGTTCAAAACGAATATGGATATCCTAGCCTCGAAAAAGGAGACTAACCAAGCTCAGTTACAGTCGGCCGAGGCCCAGCTGCAAGATGCAAAAGAAAAAGTCTCAGTGCAAATTGAAAAAATCAAAGAGCTTTAGTCTCAGTTAGACTTGGCCACTTCTGATAAGGCAGGCTTGGCCAATGAACTCAAAGTAGCTAGATCCTAGGTGGTCGTGGCCAACAAAACTGCTAATGCTAAAGTGGCCCAGTTTAGGGAGGATGTTGAAGCCAATCAGGCCAAGGCCAAGGGCATGGTCGAACATGTAAAATGAAAAACTCAAGGAAGTTCAGGCACATGGCTTCAATGTCATGGCTAAGATCGAGTATGCCAGAGTAGAAGAAGCCACTTGAGGAAGACTCCGATAGTTCGAGTGAATCTAAAGAAGGAGAAGATCCTGGGGATAGAGATGCGACCTCCGATGAAGACCAAGCCACTTAGGATTTTTTCTTTCGTATTTATTTCCAAGGCCCTTTTTTGGCCATTGTAAATTTTCTTTTTAGGCCGATTTGGCCTTTGTAAAAACCTTTTGTGCATAAATATAAGGCTTTTCTTTCTCGTTCGGATCTTGTATTTTTTCTTTGTTTTATTTGTATTTATAAAGGTTAAAACATACCTTAGTATGAAACAATAAGGTTGTGTTTGAGGGTTTGAACAAACCTCGCCTTTATTTCCTTTCTGGGTTATGGCGTTATTGGAGTTCGATATTATCGAACATCTTAAGTTTGAGATATTGCCGAGGGTAGCCTTTAGAACCGGTTGTGAATAAAGTATTTTTGAAGGACTATTTTTGTTACGACTTTCGGACGTCTCCGGGCCGTGTTAGATTAGTCGTAGCCTTTTAGTTCGGGAATTACCCATGGGGTTTGTTGTCCCGTTTCATACGTGCTTGATCGAGATAATAGCCCTGGAGTGGGGTGGCCATGATTTTTTAGAAATCGTGGAGTTGCCTATTATGTCTTTTGCTCCTGAGGCCCGATGACTTGGGCCGTTCGAGTCGGACGGCAATCCTCGAGTCAGGGGATGGTTCTTCGTACTTGTACTCATGTGTTTTTCCTTTGGGCTTGCTATTTTCAGAAGTACGAAATTCTTTGAGGTGTATAGATAACAAATTCTTACACATAGGACTATTGAAAGAAAATACTTTTCCTTATTTTTTATCGAAGCAATTATACATGGGCATGACTCATTTTGGTCGTTTGGCCCTTAGAACGAATTTTGTCAATCGAGACCCTTCTTTTTTGACGTAGTTTTCTCGCTAGTGCATATCCGAGGGTAGCCCCCCCCCCCTACCCCCAAGTATTTGAGCTTGATTGCAAAGGAATATCTGATATTGTTGTATTAATCTTTGGTGCCGATTCATAATCGGGTTTGATTCTAAGTTAGCACGTTTTCATTGTTGCCTTATTAAAAACCTTGCCGAAAAACCCGTTTGGGATAAAATCAGTCTAAGGGAAAAAGAGTGCAACACGTGCTTTCAGACCTAAAAGAATTCATCCCGTTCATTGAATAATTCCATCGTTGTTTTGTGTTGACCACCTGTAAGTATTAAAAATAAAAAAGGAAAGAAAAAGGGGCATGCCTTAACAGTGGTACCATTTTAGGTGAGATATATTCCAATTGCTCAGCAGTTGTTCCCCATTCATCATTCCGAGCTTGTATGATCCTTTTTCGGTGATTTCGAGGATTTGGTACGATCCCTCCCAATTCGGACTCATTTTTTGCTTCATTGGGGTTTCGAGTGTTGAGGGTGCTTTTCCTTAACACTAAGTCCCCGATGTTAAAATATTGAAGATTGGCTCTTCGATTATAGTATCTACCGATTCATTTCTTTTGGGCGGCCAATCGAACGAGGGTGGTTTCATGCCTTTCGTCCAATAGTTCTAGGCTCGTGTTCATAGCCTCATTATTTAATTCCTCGGTTGTGTATCGGAACCAGATACTCGGTTCCCCGACTTCAACAGGTATTAAAGCTCCGACTCCATAAACCAATGAAAATGGGGTAGTCCCAGTACTGGAATTTGAAGTTGTGCGGTATGCCTAAAGAACTTCGGGAAAAATTTCTTTCCACCTCCCTTTGGCGTCGGTTAGCCTCTTATGAAGATTATGGATGATAGTTTTGTTGGTCGACTCGGCTTGTCTGTTCTCGCTAGGATGATAAGGCGTTGATAGGATTCTTTTAATCTTATGCTCTTCGAGGAATTTGGTCACTTTACTGCCGATGAACTGTTTCCCGTTGTCACGCACAATTTTGAATGACATCCCGAATCGACATATCATGTGATCCAAAATGAAGTCGATGAATTCCTTCTCCCTAACTTTCTCGAAAGCCTGTGCTGCAACCCATTTAGAAAATAGTCAGTCATAAATAAAATAAACTGAGCTTTCCCTGATGCCTATGGAAGAGGGCCAACGATGTCCATCCCCTATTTCATGAATGACCATGGTGACAAGACTGAATTGGGCGGTTCCTCGGATTGGTGAATCATTGGTGCATGCTTTGACATTTGTCACATTTTCGAACGAACACTTTCGCATCTTTTTCCATATCGATCCAGTAATAGCCGGCTCCGATTACCTTTTGAACCAATGATTCAGCACTAGAATGATTTCCGCAAGTGCCATCGTGAACTTCCCTCAGAACATACTCGGTGTCTCCCAGTCCCAGACATATCACTAATGGACCATCGAACATTCTTCTGAACAAGGTTCCATTTTCGGACAAGGTGAATAACATTACCTTCGTGCGCAAGGCCCTTGATTCTTTCGGATTTGAGTGAAGTTTTCCGGTTTTCAAATACTCTATGTATTTATTTCTCCAATCCCAAGTCAAGCTTGTGAAATTTATCTCGACGTGGCCTTTTTCGACTACTGACCTCATGAGTCGCACAATGGCCCCCGAAATAAGCTCGTTGTCCTTGACCGATGACCCCAAGCTTGCGAGGGCATATGCCTCGCTATTCTGATCTCGAGGCACATGTTGCAAAGTCCACTTCTTAAACCGGTGTAAAGTTACTTGTAAATTATCCAAGTATCTTTGCATTCGTTCTTCTCTAACTTCGAAAGTTTCGTTAATCGGATTCACCACGATGAGGGAGTCGTATTTGGCTTTGATCACCTCCGCTCCTAAGCCTTTGGCTAGTTCAAGACCTGCAATCATGGACTCATATTCAGCCTCATTGTTAGTCAATTTCATAGTTCTAATAGATTGTATAACCACGTTGCCCGAGGGAGGTTTTAGTATGATGCCGAATCCGGGCCCTTTCGCGTTCGAAGAATCGTATGTGAAGATGGTCCATACTCCTGAGGTCATACCCGAATTTATCAACAGCTCTCTCTCGACTTCGGGTACTAGGGCTGGCGTGAAGTCAGCTATGAAGTCTGCCAAAATTTGGGACTTAATTGTCATTCGGGGTTGGTATTCAATGTCATACCCGCTGATTTCTACTGTCCATTTGGCCAACCGTCCCGAAAGTTCGGGTTTATACAAAATATTTCGTAGTGGATAAGTGGTTATAATGCATATAGGGTGATATTGAAAGTACTATTTTAGTTTTCTAGAGGCACTTATCAAGGTGAGTGCCAAAGTTTCTAGGTGGGGATATCTAGTGTCAGCCTCACCTAAGGTCCGGCTGATATAATAAATAGGGAATTGCGTACCACGTTCTTCTCAAACTAGGACTCCACCTACTGTTACCTCTGATACTTCCAAATACAAGTAAAGTTGTTCGTCCGACCTCGGCGTGTGAAGCAGCGGCAGGTTCGATAAGTATCGTTTAAGCTCTTCCAAGGCCTGTTGGTATTCTGCTGTCCATGTGAAATTATTTTTCTTCTTTAGCAACGAGAAAATTTGATGGCCCTTATCGGAGGACCTCGAGATGAATCAACCCAAGGCGGCCATGCGCCCGGTTAATCTCTAAATGACTTTACGTTATCTACCACCGTGATACAATCGATAACTTTGATCTTGTCGGGGTTAATCTCGATTCCTCGGTTGGATACCATGAATCCGAGAAAGTTTCCCGATCCGACCCCGATGCGCATTTTTCTGGTTCAACTTCATGTTAAATTTCTTTAATATATTGAGAGTTTCCTGCAAGTGCATCAAATGGTCCTTTACTCGCATGGACTTAACTAGCATATCATCAATGTAAACTTTCATAGATTGTCCTATTTTCTCTTCAAATACTTGATTTACTAGGCGTTGATAAGTGGCACCAAAATTTTTTAATCCAAATGGCATTACATTGTAGTAGTAGGTACCATATTTAATAATGAACGAGGTCTTTTCCTGATCACCCGATTTCATCTGTATTTGATTATACCCAGAATAGGCATCGAGAAAATTGAGAATCTTGTGGCCAGCTGTGGCATCGATCATGCGATCGATATTAGACAAAGAAAAAGAATCCTTGGGGCATGCTTTATTTAAATCCTTGCAATATACACACATTCTAAGTTTGTTTCCTTTTTAGGGGCTACTACTACGTTTGCTAACCATTCTGAGTATTTTACTTCACGAATGGACCCTATTTTTAGAAGCTTGGTTACCTCGTCTTTGACGAAAGCATGTTTGACCTCGGATTGGGGTCTTCTTTGTTTCTTCATCGAGTGGAACTTCGGGTCCAAGATTAGTTTATGGGTGGTAATTTCTGGTGGGATCCCTATCATACCAAGATGGGACCAAGCGAAACAATCCATGTTAGCTATATAAGAAATTGAATAACCTTTTTCCTGAGCTTGGGATTTAACCTCGTGCCTAGGTATACTTTTCGTTCGGCCAGACGTTCGATTATTATGATTTGCTCAAGATCTTCGACCATCGATTTGGTAGCGTCAGAATCATCGGAACTATGAAGGATCGAGGGACCCCATAATCATCATCTTCGTCAGTCCCCTACTTCTTAAGTTAGGTTGAGGCCGGCGTTTGTGATTAATATTTGGCCTCCTNCGAGATGAATCAACCCAAGGCGGCCATGCGCCCGGTTAATCTCTAAATGACTTTACGTTATCTACCACCGTGATACAATCGATAACTTTGATCTTGTCGGGGTTAATCTCGATTCCTCGGTTGGATACCATGAATCCGAGAAAGTTTCCCGATCCGACCCTGATGCGCATTTTTTCGGGTTCAACTTCATGTTAAATTTCTTTAATATACTGAGAGTTTCCTACAAGTGCATCAAATGGTCCTTTACTCGCATGGACTTAACTAGCATATCATCAATGTAAACTTTCATAGATTTCCCTATTTTTTCTTCAAACATTTGATTTACTAGGCGTTGATAAGTGGCACCAAATCTTTTTAATCCAAATGGCATTACATTGTAGTAGTAGGTACCATATTTAATGATGAACGAGGTCTTTTCCTGATCACCCGATTTTATCTATATCTGATTATACCCAGAATAGGCATCGAGAAAATTGAGGATCTTGTGGCCAGCCATGGCATCGATCATGCGATCGATATTAGGGACTACTACTATGTTTGCTAACCATTCAGGGTATTTTACTTCACGAATGGACCCTATTTTAAGAAGCTTGGTTACCTCGTCTTTGACGAAAGCATGTTTGACCTCGGATTGGGGTCTTCTTTTTTTCTTCATCGGGTGGAACTTCGGGTCTAAGATTAGTTTATGGGAGTTGATTTCTGGTGGGATCCCTATCATGCCAAGATGGGACCAAGCGAAACAATCCATGTTAGCTATATAAGAAATTGAATAAGCTTTTTCTGAGCTCGGGATTTAACCTCGTGCCTAGGTATACTTTTCGTTCGGGCAGACGTTCGATTAGTATGATTTGCTCAAGCTCTTCGACCGTCGATTTGGTAGCGTCAGAATCATCGGGACTATGAAGGATCGAGGGACCCCATAATCATCATCTTCGTCAGTCCCCTACTTCTTAAGTTGGGTTGAGGCCGGCGTTTGTGATTAATATTTGGCCTCCTATTTTTAATTCGAATTTGACCCTTTTGTTGATGAAAGTGATGATACCGGAATCACTTCATCAACAGCAAAAATTTCCTTTGCATCGGGATTCTCCTCGTAGACTGTTTTAATTCTCTCTGTGTTGGGAATTTTAGAACTTGGTGAAGGGTCGAGGGTACTACTCTCATGTTATGGATCCATGGTCTCCCGAACAAGGCTTTATACCTCATGCCGCCTTTGATCACATGGAACTTCGTCTCTTGGATAGTCCTGGTCATGTTTACTGGCAAAGTTATCTCGCCCGTAGTAATTTCACATGCCATGTTGAATCCGTTTAGTACTAGCGCCACAGGCACAACCTCGTCTTGTAGATCGAGTTGTTCTACGAACCTCGATCAAATGATGTTGGCCGAACTACCTAGATCAATTAACACACGATTAACTTGAGTTTTATTCATGAGTATAAATATTACCAGTGCATCGTTATGGGGCTGCATGATTCTATCTGTGTCTCCATCGTTGAAGGACAAGGTACTTTTGGGTATGTAATCCTGAGCCCGAGATCGCTTCTCCCTTATGATCGACCCCTTGGTGCATTTTAATACTGGTCCTTGGGGTGCGTCGATCCCTCCGACGAACATGTGAATAATGTGTTGTGGTTCTTCTTGCTCATTTTGTCTACTAAACTTCTTGTTTTTGAAATGATTCTTGGCCCGGTCACTTAAAAACTCCCGAATGTGACCTTCATTGAATACCCGGGCTACTGCTTCTCTCAACTGCTGCAATCTTCCATTCTATGGCCATGGATGCCAAGATACTTGCATACTTGATTTGGATTTCTCTGGGCCGGATCGGTCTGCAGAGGTCGAGGCCACTTAGTGTCTTTGATGCGTCTGATAGCTGGTACGATGGTGGATGCATCAATATTGAAGTTATATTCAGACAGTCGTGGTGCTTTCTTAGGTTTGGCATGCCTATCGAAACCATTTTGGCTCATGAGCCCTGGCCTCAATCACTTCCCCTTTCACCCCGTACGGAATTGTGTCCAGGTCCGCTACTCCTACGATCTCTATTATATGGCAAGTATCGATCCATGTTCAACCTTCGTTATCGATCGACGTCCCTTTTGGTCATGGATCCGGAAGGAGCCCCCAGCTGGTCATCTTCGACTCTAATCTTCGATTGATATCGATTATGTATATCGGCCATGTAATAGTCGGGTACTCAATCAAGTTCTCCTTAAACTATAGTGATGCCACTGAACTTTTTATCATTTGTTTTGGTCTTCTTTTCCCCTGACTCTATCCACCTTATCAGTTCCTCGAGCATTTTTATAATTTCGGGGTTAGTCCCCGATTCTTGTTCATTTGACCTTACTACGGCTAGCCCCGTTCTGTGAGTGACTTCTTGGGGTGGACCGGGCTCAGCCCTGCTCGGCGCCTGTGTTTGGCTCTACAACTGAGATATCGCCACTTGTTGAGCTTGCAGCATTTCGAAGATCATGCGCAGACTGATCCCGTCTTCTCCGATATTTTAGGTATTTCGAACTGCATATCGGGTCCCACCTTGCACGATGTTTTCGATACCGAAATGCTGGTTCGCTTCGATGGCCACATGTGAATTAACATCAATTGGATCCATGGCCTGAGTCTCAACGGGGTCAGCGGGTTGCCTTTCATCCCCGGGCACCACGTTGTTATTCTCACCTTGATGGCCAACTTCTTTGTCGATACGTAGGGGCAGTGATTGAGAGTTAGTCATTTTTAGCCTGAAATCAAATATACTTCCAAGAGCAAGTGTAAAATAGTGCGCTTTATAGGGATTTGTATCAAATAACTACTATTATCATTAGCCCCACGATGGGCGGCAAACTGTTGACCCGCAAAATGAATAATAATTGAATTTATATGCGGTTCTAAGAATATGTAGTATAAATTGGTACAAATTAAGAAAATATGCAAATGAGTATCAAAATTAACTGTAAAGGTAATAAATGCAAACCAAACGAATGAATTAGCCTTGGCCCTCAAGTTCAGTCACCCTCGAACCAAGTGGAAACTTTAATGATATAACAATAGAGTAACAAGATATTCCAAAACTGAAAGAAGGCAGCGTATTATTTTGTATTGTGTCCAATGTACTTACAAAATGATCTAACCCCCATTTATATAGCATGGAAGTTCTACTCTTAATATAATATTAAATATAGAAGGGAATCCCTTGATGGATTATTTAATTGGTCTTTTCCTTGATATGTGCAGGAATTTCTGCTGTGATTTGGGTCCTATTACGAATTTTCTGGCTTTTTGTCTTTTGGCTCTCGGTCTCGCTCGATCTCTATTTTTTCTGGTCTCGATCTAGGCCGATCTCGATTTCGATCGGTCCCTTCTTATCTTGGTCCCGATCTTGGTTATCTCGATCTTGTCCAGTCTTGATCTAGGACTCGGCCAATCTCGCTTTGTATCTTGGTTCGACATTACATGAGCCTGAACCTCGTTTAATGATCTTCCAGCCTCGATCGGTCATACGAAATGGCAGTATCCATTTTGACCGTATACAATATTATACATGTGCAAAGGTAATTATAGTCTCATAGGGGTCGTTTGATTATAAAACAAGTTACTATATCAATTATAATGCGGGGATAATAATATTAGGGTTAAATAATAAAAGAATTGTTAAAGTAAATATTCTTTTACAAGTAATTATTTGATTCATTAAATAAAACTGAATATATATGTGATATAGTATAAAAAATATGTTTGATTTTAAAATAGATAAACTTGGATAAATTTTTCATTTTAAAATCGAAAAAAACACATTGATTTACAGTATATCCTAACATTTTGACCATCTCTTCGGGGACAAACGGATGAAAAATTATGATTTTGACCGTATATTTACGCCTCGTGTTTAAACAAGAAGAAATCTTAATGGATGATCTCTTTATCAAGTACAGTATATATGTTAATATATAATGCAACTGTGAACAAAAGTCACTCCAATACTTAATTCAGGATTTGACATGTAGCGTTGCTAATATACTCACATTTTGAGATTTTGGGGTTAGCAACTCCTACGTGGTGTTTTGACACAAGAATTCTAAAATTTTGAAAAAAAAGTGAAAACAATTTTAAGTGAAAATGATATTTAAAAATTAGAGTTATGTTTGGGCATAAGTATATTTTGGGTTGTTTAGAATTTTTTTGATTGATGTGAAGTAAAGATTTTGAAAACTAGCTTTTTAAAGTTTTTCAAATTTTCGAAAAAATTCTGAAATTCATCTTCAATTGAAAATCGAAAATTGTATGGCCAAATAATTACTTCGAAAAAAAAAAAATTCGGAAAAAAAGAATCTTTTTTTATGGCCAAACAGGCCCTAAATTATCCGCTCCTAGTAAATTGGTTGCATATACTTGGATTATGCGTCAAAATGTTTTCGTTCTTTCATATTTAATATGTAGCACAGAGGAAATATTGTATCCCTTTTAAGATAACGCGAAAAAATGAATTAAAAAAAAGTTAACGACCAAATGACTTTAATGACTAAATATTGTACTAGCTTAAATTTTACTATGAAAAATAGAGCCACATAAAAAAAGTAAGCCCAATCTTAAGTAAACAAAATTAAGGCAAAATTGCACCAGTTGTCCAATACACAGAGTACTTCCAGTATTTCAACTTTAGCTATTTGCTGTCCTTTATCTGTTATGTACGTTTTCTTGTTGTCCAATCGCCGGAGTTCAGACCACTGTTTGTATCTGTATACCTTCAGATTTATAAAAATACGTACTTACTTTAATTCATGTTTACGCTTGTAATCCTTCTTATAAACAAAATATTGTAATTATTATTTGTTTCAAACAACACTTTATATATACTCTTGGATATAATATGAGAAAATTAAGAAGAAAACTACTTTTATTAATATATTTCTTACCATAACATATAAAATACACCCTTACATGAACTTTAATGAGGGACAGGATTCTTTGGCGTGAAGATTAAAACGAGGGATACGCTGTGTGACAGGAAGAGAAACTACTCTTTAAGTTTTATTTGTCTTTCCAAACCAGAGGTGGATACATGATTTAAATCTTATGTGTTTAACTTTAAAGTTTTTAACATTGAACTCATTATATTTTTAAAATTATAGGTTCATATATATTATTTTAATAATTTTAATAAATTTTTACATATAATATTTTATTCCATATCGAAAATTATGAGTTCAGTAGAACCCACCGATATGACACTACATCCGCCTTTGTTTCCAACTTCGAGGAGATAGTTGCAACAGTATTAGTAGGGCTATCGCAGGAGACTAGGAGTGAGCATTTCCCTTGGACGCCTTCACTGTTGCAATAAACTGAGTTTTCAAAGTTAAAACGTCCAGTCAATCACTTTTTAAACCCAATTATGAATTTACTTGTTTAAAGCCATTTGGTTTGGTAATTATGCAGCTGCACACAACAACACATTATTCTTTATTCATTCCCGTTCATTTTTTCCCCTTTCCCTTAGAATTCATTTCCTACAAGAATTTTCAGTAGCAAATCTACTACAACAACAACAACAACAACAACAACCCAGTATAATCCCACTAGTGGGGTCTGGGGAGGGTAGTGTGTACGCAGACCTTACCCCTACCCAGGGGTAGAGAGGCTGTTTCCAAATGACCCTCGGCATCCTTCCCTCCAAGAACTCCCCACCTTGCTCTTGGGGTGACTCGAACTCACAACCTCTTGGTTGGAAGTGGAAGGAAGGATTGAGAGAGAGAGAGAGAGAGATAGGTAGTGGTCACAAATTCTGATACCCAGTACACGAACCAATTCATGCTTAGATTGTTCAATCAAATTGACTCTACATATGATGAAAATAATTACAGCATATTTAAGATCAATATATATATAAATTAACATTGTAAATATAGAATTAAATGAAACTACCAAATAAATGAAAAACTGAATATCATAGCTTGATGTTCAAAAAAAGTATTCGTATTTTCTTATATATATATATGTGCAACTTATCCATAATTCGGAATGCTTCAAGATGTAATACCTTAAGGTTGATGAAGAGCACTGCCAACTCCAAATTTGATGAAGTTCACAAATTCAGTCCCGGAGGATTATTTGATATTTTGACTGAATATTTTGGATAGCAACTATTTACTTCTTTGCCCTTCCTTGCCATTCAATCAACCTAAATTACTACATGCATGCATTGACATACACGTCCTAAACACCTTGTCATGTTCAGTATGGGTTAGTAAACCCCTCGAGACTTTAATTAGGTACATTATTAGAATAGTAATTACTCGTAATTAAC
>AWOL01S0017343.1:41516-53580 GCA_000715115.1 Nicotiana otophora
CTCCTTTTTTTGTATGTGAATTGTTTGAACTTGTACAACTCATGACGGGGTGACTCATAACTGATCCCTATAATAAAAGAAGAAGAATTATGAAACGATCTTGAATGAAGTGGGAGTACTTAATTCACATTAAGGGAAGAAGAGTTAGAAATTCTTGAATAAAGTGGGAGTTAAATCACATTAGGAAAGAAGAGTTGTGAAACTTTTGAATGAAGTGGAGTTAAAAGTTACATTGTTCACCCATAATAAAAACGAGTGACTTGACATCATTCTCTACACCAAAAGTTGAGACTGAAATCTTTTAGACTAAGTAGGAGTTTACAATAACAACAACAACCCAATATAATCCACTAGTGGGGTTTGAAAAGAGTAGTGTGTACGCAAACCTTACCCCTACCCTAGGATAGAGGGGAGGGTAATCACCACTAAAGCAACCCACTCTTGTCACACTAAGTAGGAGTTTGGACATAAAAATTAGTACTATATAATATTTGAAAAAAAGTAGTATTTGAAGTTAGGTTAAAAGATTATATTTGGAATTTCGAAAAAGTAGACAAAATCACTTTTTGGTTTCTGAAAAACTCCTTTTTGAATTTGTTCAAAAAACTTATAAAATTTCATGGAAAAACACATTTTTATAGAAAAGAATTCGAAAAAAGAATTTTTTTTTATGGACAAAAGGGTCCTTAAAGTGTGTTTGTTGTGAAAACATTACGAGACTACACATGTAAAATATTGTATTGTTTAACATACTTTTTTCTGTCATAGTTTCATGTTAAATAATAATTGTTAATTTCTTTGAGCATATGTTGAGTTTGGTTTAATAGATTTTCCCAAGTAGTAATCTTTTTTGCAATTGCCATAGCAGATGCTAGTTATTTGCGTTTGATGATTTCTTCTTTGTATTATCTACGCAACTGGATTTAGTTTATAGCATGTGGCAGTAAATTTTGGTCTCTTCAATTTTCTCAGGGACGTTATCAAAGAACATTAGACAAAAACAACTGTTACAATGATTTTGGCTTAACTTAATCCATCAGACGTGAAAAAACATATTACCACGATAGACCCAAGGACGTTAAATGCATGATAGCTCTATTTAATTAATGCTCAACTCCAATATGCGTTAAAAAGTATTTAAAATATAGCCAAAAGCACTGAAAAATATGATATAGCTACCCAAACTCGGGGAGTACGACCGGCGCTCAACCGAGTGAACCCGGTCGAGCAAGCCTATTAGATTTTCTTCTACCCAAATTCATTCATGAACACTCCATTAATCAAATAATGAAAATATTTCATTAACAACTCCTATATCATTCTATTAGCAGTATCGTTCATAATTTTCAAATTATTACAAGTTTATAAATGTAATAAAAAAAAACATGTTTGCCAAATATAAACATTTCTAATTCAATTCCCAACATTCAACTACCACCCACAAACTGTCTACGGAGCCTCTAAGTACAACAGAAAAGTAGTATGGAAGAGCCGGCAACAAGGCCCTGGCTATACCTTAAAGGACAATGTACAACGCATTTGACATTAGGCCCGGAATAGAGTAGGACTCACCAAAACCTGTTGAATATAGAGTGACTCCTAACGAGGACCAAAGTTGCCCGCTGATGAACTACCTGCATCCATTGAAGATGCAGTGCTCCCGACAAAAAAGGACGTTAGTACATATGGAATAGTACTAATATATAAAGCTAATGGTCCTCTTTCAAAATAGAATGCCAACATAAAAGGGAGAACCATGGAAACAGCAATCAACAATCAATGATATCCAATTTTCAAGTTAAAACATATTAATTTCCAAAATACGTAGATAATATTATTTTTGGTTGGGAGATCTTTAGCATCGATATACTATTATTCACAATATCACTGTTCACAATACCAATGTTCACAATACCAATATTCACAATACCAATACCATTGTTCACAGTACTAATATTCGCAATACCAATACCACCATTCATAGTACCAATACTCATATTACCAATACCACCGTACTTTTAGCACGGAATCCGATCACGATCCGATCGGCTAGGCCATCTCATTAGAGACATCAACCACAATCACTCTCAATACCAATACCACTGTACTTTTAACACGGAGTTTGATCACGATCCCATTGGCTAGGCCATCTTATTTGAAGACATTAACCACAATCACAATCTCTGTGCAAATATACCACCGTGAATCTAGCACGGAGTTCAATCACGACCCGATCGGCTAGGCCGTCTTATTTGAAGACATCAACCAAAATCACAATTTCAATTACAATTTCTGGTACAATCACCACCATGTGAGCGGCATGGCGTCCGATCACTACCTGATTGGTTAGGACGTCTCATGTGAGACATGATCTTTTTCTATCATCATTATCATCCCTAATAAGGGGAATAACTTTGTCATATCAATCTTATCCCAAATAAGGGAAAAAGTATTTTTGATTTGCATACAAAGAGAACATAAATACAAATTTTCTTTACCTCGTGACCTTTCATATCATATATAGCTTCATTGGTACTTTTAATCACTTACAACATCATTATTTGATTGGCTCTCTTGGTCATACATATGATTCTTCATTCATGGCACAATGGCCGTATTTTATAATCCACACTTTCATTTTTTCCCTTTCATGGATCATCATCATATTTATCAACAAATAGAATATTCTGGAAATTACAACATAGTAATGAAGGCTTTAAATACAATGGATTTCTTTTCAAGAAATGGAGTAAAATGATTGGCAACCGAAGCACAAGTTAAAATCACACACAAGTAATACATCATTTATTCTTGAAATACTTTTCCCTAAAAAGGACAATACACAATTTCTACTCACGAATATGTAAGAACGCAAAATACAGTGAAAATACTCCCAAAGCATAGCATTAACTAAAACAGCCACATATGGCCATCATTTGAGTTCATAAGCTTTTAGGCAATTCTATTATCGAAGTTAATTTTAAAATATTTCAATCAAAGCTCATTTCATAATTTTTCTCATATCATTTCATTTCATTGGAACCACTGGCCACATGTATAACTTTTACTTATATCAATCATCATATTTCATACTTCTTTCACATCTTTTCATTTCATTGGCACCATTGGCCACAAGTATAATTTTCACTCTTGGCACGTTGGCCACACTTTATATCCCCAATTCACATATTTCACTTCCAACCATCTTTATAGGTTATCAATAGTGTGAGAAAACTCAATATGCTTAATACTCTTAATTGCTCATATGTGTACCTAAAGTCTTGATTGGAAAAGACTAAGTCTCTCTTTCTCAAGTAGAGACTAAGTCAAATAGGCATGAACTAATGTTTGCATCCATTAATTTCACAATTAAAGCATGAACTAAGCTAAATAATAAACACCCAATCATAAACAAGCACTAAATTAGATACCTATCACGACCCAATTCCATCTTAGGTCGTGATGGCATCCAACACCATTGTTAGGCAAGCCAACACTGATCAAACTAATGGTTTCCCATTTAAATAAAATACTAAGTGGATAACATTTCCTTATTTGTTAAAGAGATTTAGAAATTTGCGTATGTGACATAATTAAACGGAAGCAAACGAGTACAAATCATAATCATGTAAACAAATCCAAAATCATAAGTCTACTAGTGTGTGTGCCAAGATCTAGTGTCACAAGTATGTGGGCAATCTAGTAGAATATACAAAAGAACACTAGCATACTGTCTGAAAGGAAATAGACAAAAAAATAAAACATAAGGCAGACTCCAACTGCTGCAGAACGGCTCGGAAGGTAGCTCACCGTGAAGTCTCGAGATGGGGATCAAATCTGCGCGCCAGTCTGGTGACCAGATGCACCTGCCTCAGATCCTGTACAATTAAGTACAGAAGTATAGTGTGAGTACATAAATAATATGTACCCAGTAAGTATCTAGCCTAACCTCGAAGAAATAGTGACGAGGGGTCGACTCCGACACTTACTAGGGCCAATAACATGATAATATGAAACTCTAATTAAGCATGATATACAATAATAAGACTCAGAACAAGAAATAACTGAATAAGTCTTCAGAAATATTTAAGAGCTTGAAATACTTACTTCCTTTAAAACATATGATCACAGAAACAATGAATTTATACCGATTATGAAAGGAACTTCCAGTTCTATTATCACACACGAATACCACCGAGGATGTTTGGCCCGATCCAACATAAATGTAAACTGTGCACTACCGAGGGTCGTAAAACGAGAACCATAGATGCATTTATTACCCCACTCGCGAATCATACATGTAACGCGGTCAAATATAAATTTATCAATAAATCATAACCCTTTCTTGATTATTTTCAAAATAAAGACAATTCGACTTGAAGCTTTTAAATCCTTAAAAATTATCCTCAACTCAGTTCCATTTGATACATTTAACAAATAAAATCAAATAACGGTGAGCACAAACATAGTGTAAACCTAACACNCTCTAATTAAGCATGATATACAATAATAAGACTCAGAACAAGAAATAACTGAATAAGTCTTCAGAAATATTTAAGAGCTTGAATCACTTCTTTCCTTTAAAACATATGATCACACAAACAATGAATTTTTTTTATCGATTATGAAAGAAACTTCCAGTTCTATTATCACATACGAATACCACCGAGGATGTTCGACCCTATCCAACACAAATGTAAAATGTGCACTGCTGAGGGTCGAACGACGCGAACCATAGATGCATCTATTACCCCGCTCACGAATCATACATGCGACACGGTCAAATATGAATTTTTCAATAAATCATAACCCTTTCTTGACTCTTTTCAAAATAAAGACAATTTGATTTGAAGCTTTTAAGTCCTTAAAAATCTCAACTCAGTTCCATTCGATATGGTTAACAAATATAATCAAATAACGGTGTCCACAAGCATGGTGTAAACCTAAAACTACCCGGACATAAACAAGAATAGTAGCTACGTACTGACTCTC
Organism: Nicotiana otophora; assembly: GCA_000715115.1. Lineage (NCBI taxonomy): Eukaryota > Viridiplantae > Streptophyta > Magnoliopsida > Solanales > Solanaceae > Nicotiana > Nicotiana otophora. The sequence goes on from AWOL01S0017343.1 coordinate 46,509, forward strand.
GTCACTTCGTGCGTACGTAGCCCCCCACAAATAACAACACATATTAATTAAGTTCACCTATGGGGTAATTTCCTTCTTACAAGGTTAGAAAAGAGACTTACCTCGTCTCAAAGCTTACTTCCCAATTCAAGAATGCGCTCAAACCTCCAAATTTGATGCCAAACGACCCTGAACTAGCCAAAGATTATATAAATCAATCAATCTATTGCTCAAAAGTTCATATCTCCGCTATTAATGTGATTACCCCACCAAAATTGTAAGATTCCTAAAATTCACCCCCGGGCTCACACGCCCAGATTTCGAAAATATTTGAAGAAAGTTGTTAACCATAACCTTAGGAACATAATATATGATTTTCATTAAGTTTCATAATCATTTTCGTGATAAAATCTCATTTTTATTAAACCCTAGATTTTTCATCTCAACCTATGATTTCTACCGATGTTCATGTGTAAATCTACCCATAATATATGTACTAAACTCATATTTAAAAGAAATTACTCACCTCACAAAGCTAGGTCGAAATTCCCTCCTTAGAAGCTCTCAAATCGCCCAAGAGTGGAAGCAAATGTGATAAAAATGGTCCTAACCCGTAATAAATGAGGCTCAGTGCCTCCAGCAATTTCCGCACCTGCGGTCGTAGGGCCGCACCTGTGCCCTCGTTTCTGCGGACAAGCGCCCGCTTCTGTGGAATTCACTGGGCCGGTTGGGATCACTTTTGCGGACGGGTACCCGATTCTGTGGAGGATGGGCCGCATCTGCGGAGCCTGGACTGCCCGCCTTTGGCCGTTTCTGCGAGGCTTGGCCTACACCTGCGAGCTTGCATCTGCGGCTGACTAAGCGCAGGTGCGGTTTTGACAGATCTGGTGCATCAGCTGTTGCTCCAAATTCTCATCTTGCTCCGGTCCTCGTCCGATTGACACTCGGGCCCCCCGGGGGCCCTCCCGAACATACCAACAAGTTTGGAATCATAAAACGGACTCGTTCAAACTCTCGGAATGCCTGAAACAACATTAAAACTAAGAATCGCACCCCAAAATCAATTGAACCAAACTTAAGAACTTGAAGTTCTTCAATTTACTTCCAATGCGCCGAAACATACTTAAACTACTCAGAATGACACCAAATTTTACATGCAAGACTTAAATGATATTATAGAACTATTACCGGTCTCGGAATTTTGTTAAGACCTCGATAGCACCAAAATCCGTTCCAAACCAAATTTAAAGAACTTCTAAAGCCTTCAAAGAACCAACTTTCACTATTATGCACCAAAACGCTCTCGGGTCATCCAAAACCCGATTTGAACATACGCACAAGTCCGAAATCATCACACGAACCTATTGGTACCGTCAAATCCCATTTCTAAGGTCGTTTACTCAAAATATTGACCGAAGTCAAACTTTGCCTTTTAAGCCAACCTTAAGAAACCAAGCGTTCCGATTTCAACCCGTACCCTTCCAAATCCTGAACTAACCATTCCCGCAAGTCATAAAGCAGTAAAAACATGTACGGGAAGTCTTATTTAGGGGAACGAGGTTCTATAAAGTAAAACGACTGGCCGGGTTGTTATATTTTCCACCTCTTAAACAAACGTTCATCCTCGAACGGGTATAGAATCATACATGAAGTGCTGAATAAGTGTGGATATCTGCTCCACATGTCCTCCTCAGACTCCCAGGTCGCCTCCTCGACTGGTTGGCCCCTCCACTGGACCTTTACCGCTAAAATCCTCTTGGATCTCAACTGGCGATCATGTCTAGCAACAATGGTAACTGTTCCTCCTTATAACCTAAGCTCTCATCTAGCTGAATAGTGCCGAAGTCTAACACATGTGACATGCCGGAGTGATACCTACGAAGCATAGACACGTGAAAAACCAGATGAACCCCTGATAGGTTGGGAGGTAAAGCAAGCTCATAAGCAACCTCCCCAACTCGCCTCAACACCTCGAATGTGCCTATAAACCTGGGGCTCAGCTTGCCCTTCTTCCCGAATCTCACAATACCCTTCATCGGTGAGACTTTCAAGAGAACCTTCTCACCTACCATAAATGACACATCATGCACCTTATGATCCGTGTAACTCTTCTGTCTAGACTGTGCTGTGCGAAGTTGCTTCTGAATCAACTTTACCTTTTCCAAGGCATCCTTTACCAAATCAGTACCATATAACTTAGCCTCGTCGGGCTCAAACCACCCGATAGGAGAACGACATCGCCGACCATATAAAGCCTCAAATGGAGCCATCTCGATGTTGGACTGATAACTGTTGTTGTAAGAAAACTCGGCCAAAGGCAAGAACTAATCCCATTGTCCCCCAAAGTCAATCACACATGCTCTGAGCATGTCCTCCAAGATCTGGACTGTCCGCTCTGACTGCCCATCGGTCTGTGGATGAAATGCAGTGCTGAGCTCTACACGGGTCCCCAACTCACTATGTATAATTCTCCAGAAATGTGAAGTGAACTGAGGGCCTCTGTTTGATATGATGGAAACAGGCACATCGTACAACCGAACTATCTCCCGGATATAAATCTGGGCCAACCTCTCTGAAGTCTAAGTAGTTGGAACTGGAACGAAGTGTGCTAACTTGGTCAACCTGTCAACAATGACCCAAACTGCATCGAATTTCTGCAAGGTTCGCGACAACCCAATTATGAAGTCCATAGTAATGCGCTCCCATTTCCACTCCGGTATAGTCATCTGCTGGAGTACGCCACCTGGCCTCTGGTGCTCATACTTAACCTGCTGGCAATTTAGGCACCTAGCTACATACTCAACTATGTCTTTCTTCATNCTATTTGATATGATGGAAACAGGTATACCGTATAACCAGACTATCTCCCGAATATAAATCTGGGCCAACCTCTCTGAAGTATAAGTAGTGGCAACTGGAATGAAGTGTGCCGACTTAGTCAACCTGTCAATAATGACCAAAACTGCATCGAACTTCCGCAAAGTCCGCGGCAATCCAAATACGAAGTCCATAGTGATGCGCTCCCACTTTCACTCCGGTATAGTCATCTGCTGGAGTAAGCCACCCGGCCTCTGGTGCTCATACTTAACATGCTGGCAGATTAGGCACCTAGCCACATACTCGACTATATCTCTCTTCATCCGTCGCCACCAATAATGTTGTCTCTGGTCCCGATACATCTTCGTAGCACCTGGATGAATGGAATATCGAGAACGGTGTGCCTCCTCTAGGATCCTCTCCCTCAAGCCATCGTCATTAGGGGCACATAGATGACCCTAGAGTCGCAGGACACCATCTTCCCCGATAGAAACCTCCTTGGCAACACCCTGTAGTACCGTCTCCCTGAGAACTGCCAAGTGCGGATCATCAAACTGTCGAGCCTTGATATGCTCCAATAGTGAAGATTGGGAAACAACACATGCAAGAACTCGGGTGGGCTCTAAAATATCCAACCTCACAAGTCTGTTGGCCAAGGACTGAATGTCCAAAGCTAGTGGCCTCTCCTCTGCTGAAATGAATGCCAAGCTACCCGTGCTCTCTGCTTTCCTGCTCAAGGCATCCACGACTACATTCGCCTTGCCCGGATGATAAAGAATAGTGATGTCATAGTCCTTCAGTAACTCAAGCCATCTGCGCTGCCTCAAATTGAGATCCCTTTGCTTGAACAAGTGCTGCAAACTGCGGTGATTAGTGTAAACCTCACAAGGCACCCTATATAAATAATGCCTCAAGATCTTAAGAGCATGAACAATCGCGACCAACTCCAAATCGTGCACAAGATAATTCTTCTCATGTGGATTCAGCTGACGTGAGGCATATGTAATAACTCGCCCCTCCTGTATTAATACACAACCCAAGCCAACGCATGAAGCATCGCAATACATCGTATACATCCCCGAACTGGAAGGCAACACTGGAACCGGTGTTGTAGTCAAAGTTATCTTGGGCTTCTAAAAGCTCACCTTACAATCATCTGTCCAACAAAACAGAGCATGCTTCTGGGTCAATCTAGTCAAAGGTGCTTCAATGGATGAGAAGCCCTCCACAAATCAGCGATAATAACCTGCTAGCCCCAAGAGACTCTTGATCTCAGTCACCGGAGTAGGAGGAGGCCAACTCTGAACTTCCTCAATCTTCTTGGGGCCACCTTAATACCCTTGCTATTACACTCCATGTTTTCGTATGTGAAATTATGCCATAAGTAAATTGATGAAAGCTCGAAAATGAGATGTTACATCTCGTATTTTTGTATGTTAAAGTTTCATCGTAAGCTAATCGACGTAAGTTCGGGAATGAGATTATTTTGAGATTATAAGCATTATTCTATTTCAAACAAGTGATGAGTAAATTCGTGAAGATGAGAGGGTAAGCAAATCGAATAAAATGAATTTCGTCAAAGTTTGACATTTTGAGATGAAATACGGTCCAAACTACAATACCCCATATTTATGGACTAGTGCCATATAAGGTACCACATGCCTATGATAGTAAGGTGTATAAAGTGTATTAAAAGTGAGTAGTATTATAAGTAATTTGAGATAATTCTTAATTAAGTGAGTAATTGATTAATTATTGGATTAGTGGGAAATTAATGAGTTGATTAAGGAAAGGGGGTGAATATTTGGATAAGTCTTAGGGAGGCTCAACATGGAAGCCAAGAGCAAGGTAAATGTGACTCTTAAATTAGGTAGAAAGGTGGTATAATTTGGATATTCTTTGGCCAAATCATATTATCAAGGTGGCGCCCACACCACCAAGAATTAAAGACTTCTCTACAATCACAAAGAAAGCTTCAGAAAACTCATTCAAAATAATAGCAACGTGATTTGCAAAAAATATTCCTTAGTATCTTAGCAACGTGACATTTTTGCAATTCTAAGGAAGCCCGGTATAATCTTTCTCAAGAATATCATACAGATTTTCCCTACTCTGATCTTGCCATTACATGTTTTTGAAAAAGACATGTGCTAGAGGGATTGTCAGGAGAATCGGTTCAGGTATGTTAAGGCTATCCCTCCTTTATTTTTTGGCATGATCCATACGATACAAACAAAACGAGCAAATGCACAACTTTCATAAATGACTCTATTCATAGAAATGCTAGAAATGCTTATGTTATTGATTCCTCATGTGTCCTATTATTCTATCCCCTGTTCATGGGTCTCAAAAAATACGTAACTTGATAAAGTTTATATCATGATATTAATCAAAGGCATAATGGTCTTATGATATTCCGAAAGATTTTATTGACGTACTTCTCATGCATTGCATTCATTTATACATGTACATTAGTCCATGACCAGATGTCGTTATATACGCATATATATGTATATGGGATATGGAAAAAGGTTACGACGTTATATATACACCACCACCTGATCAGCTTGTATACGTTGATGATTTGTCCACAGTGGCCAAAATGATATGATGGGATGCCCTTAGAGGCTTGATGATGTTATGTATGCATATACCTATGAATGGTATAGCATTTATACGCATATGCATGGAATTATAAATATTAATGATTCACAGAGTTATTCAGACTTACATGTTGAGTCTTTTACTCCATGTTTCTCTCATGTCTATTGTTTACTGATTTTCATTCCTTATATACTTGGTACATTGTTTGGTGCGCTCCATTTGCTCCGGAGTTACTTATTTGATCAGTATAATTAGGATGTGTATTGATTGATATGGGGGCCCCCAGTCCCGACCTTTATGATACTTATGTACTCTTAGAGGCTTGTAGACAGATGTTATGTATACAGATACTTGTATGGCCTAGTCCACCTATGTTTTGAGATTACAAATGATCATATTGGCCTTATAGGCTCATATGCCACGTTTACAAGTTTCCATATCAGGTTGGGAATCGTGCAAGATAAACATAGTGAACCACAACATAGTGAATTCAGCCTCGCAGTTATGACATTATACTCCTTGAGAAATATTCAGATAGGATTTGGGATAGTTAAATGTACCGTGTGAGTGTTACGGAAATAAAAGAGAGTGCCACTGGGAAGACCGTCAAAATATCAGTTTAGAAGCAACCGTACGAGCACATGAGTAGGGAGGTAAGTAACTAAGGATAATTATAGGCGAGTGAGAATATCAAGAATTCCATCGGGTATACGATGTAATAAGCTCGCAGCTTTAGAAGAGTCAGAGGGTCTTCCCTAAGTACCACAACGAAAGACTAGCTGAGGAAATAAGGAAGAAGGCTTCAACCTAAGCACAATGACCTAAAGAGGAAATGGTCTTATAACAACAGTCTCACTACAACATTGTATGCACTCCATAAGAAAGTGGCACCTACTGTGGCTAATGAATGGGAAGTAAAATCAAAAGTAATATTCGAGATCATATGAGTTGCACAAAAACTCCGGCATGCGTGTGAACTAAGATAAGCTATGCACGCAACAAGGGGGAAGAAAGACCAGGAAAAGTAATAGCTTATGTTTAAAGAAAGTTGAGAAGGAACGAAATGGTGTTTATTGACCTAGAGAAAGAGTATGACAAGGTTCCTAGAAAAATTCTCTGGAGATGCCTGGAGGAAAAAGGTGTGTCGGTTCCCTACATTATGGCGATTAAGTACATGTATGATGGGGCTAAGACTCGGGTTAGGACAATAGGAGGCGACTCTGAGCATTTTCCGATTGTAATGGGGTTATACTAAGGTTCTGCGCTCAGTCCATTCTTATTCGCCCTAGTGATGGACGCGTTAACACACCATATTCAAGGGGATGTGCCATGGTGCATGCTATTCGCCGATGACATAGTTCTGATTGATAAGTCGCGAGCCGGTGTTAACCAGAGGCTGGAGGTTTGGAGACAAGCTCTTGAGTCTAAGTGTTTCAAGCTGAGCAAGACGAAGACAAAATACCTGGAGTGTAAGTTCAGCGCTGAGCCAGGGGAAGTGGGAGTGGATGCGAGACTTGATTCGCAGGTCATCCCGAGTAGAGGAAGCTTCAAGTACCTTGGTTCGGTTACCCAGGGGGAGGGGAGATCGACGAGGATGTCACACACCATATTGGGGTAGGATGGATGAAGTAGAGGTTAGCATCTGGAGTCCTGTGTGACAAGAGAGTGCCAC
>AWOL01S0017343.1:66147-79776 GCA_000715115.1 Nicotiana otophora
TTGGATGCGACGGAAATGAGTTTGCCTGATATAAAGCGGAATGCAACATGAATTTGGGTTGGTATATATCGTCGTACCTATAGTTGATGTCAATGGAGAGTGAACGGACTTGTACAGCTGGTGAACGAGCACGAGCTCGGGATGGCTTATTGGTTTCGGGGTAATAGCACTTGGTGAAGCAATGCTGGAGGATGTCAGCATGGAATTTCCACAGGTGGGATATCTCTCGTAAGCATATTAGCGGTTGCGGGATGCTGATGGATCTTCTATGACGAATTTTACTGACTATCCAGTAAGAGGTCAAGTATGTGAATGTGGCTAGTGATTCAGAATGTTCATGAAATATGTAACATAAGGATTTCGAGAAATTTGGTGGGTCGATTATGCGAGATTGTGTCAATGGGGGATAAGGAGTCTTGGTGGGTTCCAGAGTTATGTAATTGTAGCTTCCAGCTAAGTGGGAGAGCCCCACCGTCTAGAATTGGATTGCATGGTTGTCTATTTATGAGGTTTCTGGTTATCGGTGTATTGGTGGGTCATTACAACTAAGGAAAGAAAACATCAGTGGTAATTTGAGAAAAGGATTTGGGGAATGTGTGCCATATTTGGCCTTATCGATTCATGTTCAGGCTTTGAGAAGACTCAGAGTCTATGCTTCGTGTTGATATGATGTACAAGGAAGGTGATTCGGCGGGGTGCTTCTTTGAGAGAGTGTTCAATTGCTAGCAGAGCCTTGGAGTTGATTATATTCGGGACCAGGTCAGAATGGGTGACTCTCAATAATGGTTCTAGTGGATTCAAAACGTTAAAGTGCGGTGCCTAAGGATTTCGAGCCTGTAGTATGGTTAAGTATCGAGCTTTTGCAGCAGATTATGAAAAGGGTTTGGGGTGTTCTATGTTATCTTTGATCTGCGGTGTAGCATTGGAGGAATAGGAGAAAATGACTTCGGATTCATAAAGGAAATATCATAATGAGCGTATCAGCTGAAGATGCGAATGTGCGCACAAGGAGGGTATGAGATGGTTTGTGGGTTTTAAGACAATGTGGTCTCGTGAAATGGGGTCACTCAGGACGAGTGCGGATTTGGTTCGTTACGTTGGAATGGAGTTATTGTTACTATTTGTAAGGCAAGTAGAGAATAAATTGGAAGAAGCGGGTTAGTAATGGTTGAATCAGCATGGTTGTGGCAGTGATTAGTTTCTTTAGTGTGAAGTTATACATGTATTTTATGGTTATACATTTGGGCTTGAGTGCCACCACCACTTGGTTGATTTTGGAGGTATCTGATTCGAATGGCTTTATTGTGTAAATGGATCCCGGAAGAGTTATGGGGGCTTAGATCATGACTTGAGGTTTGTATTTTCTGCAGTTTGAGAATTCAGTTACGTGTTGCAATAGTTCTCCTGAAATGAGTAAAGTGAAAGGTTTCTATATGATGAAGTTATGTATCCTATTAGTGGTTCAGGAATTATGATGAAATTCTTGGGTTTTTGCATGTTGGTAAGGTGGGTGCAGTGAGCGACACGAAATTTGAAAATTGAGGATCAAGTTTGCAGTTCGGTGTTGACATGGATGTCACGAGCTCGGACGACCAGGGAAGGATTCAAATGTTTAGAGTAAGCTGGTATTGTTTTTTGCGTCATCTGAGATCGGTGTCCTGTGTGAGAGGCTTTGTGTATTGATTTGCAGATTTTCGATATTGCTCTACAATATTTGTGTGGTCGGCAGTATGGATGTGCAGACTTGTTGCCTGGTACAGAAGGTCGTGGGAGCATATCCCACGGGAAGATTGTATAAGTGTGACATGCAGTCACCTGATTGAATAAAGATTTAAAACCAAGTATGGAGATTGTGGTACTATCGTTCATGTGAGAATTTATGCCTGAAGGGCACTCGGTTCATTTGGTTGTGAGTTGTGAAAGTTTGTTCCGGATTCGACGGTTGTTCTTACGTGTCATGGAAAAGGGTCATTGTTGATCCTTGTGAGATTATTTACCTAAGCATCGTATGATCAGAATTGGTTTGAGGTCCGATGATGGGTCCAAATATGGATGTGTACTCTATACCAGCCTGGGTGTGTTCATTCGGTATATCATTCCTTATGGAAGAATATTCGGGCGTGGGATGTTAATTTCGTCGCCAGCTATTTCATGTGATACTTTATAGTGCCGTGTGGGCTGTGAGACGGCTTGATTATTTGTACAATGTGTTGAGGTCCCGCACAGCGGTGGTGTTATGTGAGCAGGATGGCTCTCGAGATGCAGATCATATATCGCACCTTAGTTGTGCTTGAGTTTTATAGCGCATGATGCTACCCGTATCCCTAGGATTTGCATTATGCACTTGGTGTGCTTATAGTTGATATTCGGACATTAGTGAGTATAAGGATTACGATTTGATGTGTGTGTTTCTTAGATTATTAAGCGTGGATCGGGTTTCACGCCGTAATGGTATCATATGTGAATTGGGTTGCACGCCGAAGTAGCGTGATGTTGAGCACAGTTCCCTATATCTATTCCTGTGTGTTTTGTCCGTATTTTCTGAGAAAGATTCATGACATCTTTTCAGTTGTTAAATTAGTTACGCGGGTTAAGTAGTTCTTTCCAGAGTTCATTTTTCCTTATGTATCACATTTGAGTTTGTAGCCTATTGGCGCATTGTCGGTGTCCTACGAGATCTTGGTCAGTGTTTGAGGTGGATTATTGCATGTGTAGCTTATACTGGGTGAGACGAGACTACTGGACCTGAAATAAGTGCAATCAGATTTATATAAGGTACATTAAAGAACAAATATCTCTATTCAGTTCAGAATGAGGTGATGGTCCTTGTCAGGAGGAGAGACTCCATGATTTGTTAATTCGGCAGTTGGTTATGAATTTCTACACATCTCTTCCGTCGTGGCAGCATTTCAAGAGTTGGAGCATGACTTATATGTGTCATGAGGTGTGTTGTGGGCATCGGATTTGTGGAATTTCGGCTATTGTTATCAGAGGATGTTATTATGGTTATGTGAATTATGCGGTGCATGGTGTGTATTTAGCATAGGTATGCAACCATGTATTGTTGCATCGTGTAGTGATTGATACGGTGTTCGGATGATGGAAACAGGCCTGGCAGAGAATTTCGGATGTTGGAATTGAGCTCTAAGGCTTATTTGACTTAAAAAAAAAGAGAATCTTCATACTGGCTCGAGATAGTGAGCTCAACTATGTTATGGTAGCACGGGTAGGTGCACGATGTGTTAAACAATGATTTCAGACAACTCCAGAGCAATTCTTAGCACGTTCGAGGACGAACGTATGTTTAAGTGGGAGAGAATGTAATGACCCGGCCAGTCGTTTTGAGCCCTAGCGCGTCGTTCGGTGGTTTGAGGCCCTGAGCAACTTCACTTCAGGTATTATTACTTGTACGCATGGTCGGAATTTAATTTCGGAAAGTTCGAAGTTGATTTGAAAGAAAATTCTCATTTCGAAAGCTTTAAGTTGGAAGAATTGACTAAGGTTGGATTTTTGAGTAAACGACCTCGGAATCGAGATTTGAAGGTTCCAACAGGTTCATATGTTAATAAGTGTACGAGTCATATTATAATAATATGGGGTCTAAGGAGAGCCCTAAGTCTAAGTTAAGTTGAAAATTACATGATATACTAAAGTTTCAAATGAGTACACAAAACCTATCTTGGATGAGCATACCTATATATATATATATAAGGAGTTATACGGTGGACAACCTATCGAATGAAAGACCTTCGAGTCTAGTTTCTAACGCTTTAAACCACGTCATTTGGATATTTCTACAAGGAGTTATGGATATTTTAGTAAAAGGTGTCCAGCAAAGGAAAACTTGTAATACGTGGTACAACCTGCACAGCGCAAGGTACAATTCGCTGAAGCACTTGTGCCTATATAAGTCAGTTACGGGCATCAGCCATTTTTGGGGATTTTCTTGAGCTAGGGATTGGTTCTTTCATGGTGGATTCGACCTTGGGGACTACTTAAGAATATAAGGTGAGATTATTTAGATATTTTAAGTTAATAACATCCTATTGACACTAGTATTAACATCCTTCAATCTTTGAAATCCCTAGAAATCTTTCAAGTTGTTCAAGAACACCAAATTTCCCAAATATTGGAATTTTAAGGAAAAGCTTCAAGAAGGTAATACTTATGCTTCAAGTTCATTTCTTATGAGTCGGTGAGAGTAATTCTAATATTTGTTTCAAGTTGTTATGATTGGATACTTGATTTCATAAACCCTAGTTCATGGCATGAATAGTGTTCTTGAGAAAATGAGGGAAAGATAAATAGTGTTCTTAGAAATGAAATTAAAGAATACAATGAACCTATGGAATCATTTTCTAGCTTAGTTGGAAGTGTTCAACTAAGTAATCACCAAATTGAATGATTTGGAAATATTGGTTAAGAAAGACGATGAATAGTAATTTGGCGGTGTTGGAGAATTAATGTAGTATCATTGATGACTTCAAATTGGTATTAAATGATAAGAGTGGAGTTGAATATGCTAGTAAGTGAACCTATTAGACGATTTGAGCTGGAGGCTTGTATCCAACTTGTGAGCCATAAACAGATATTGATAAATATCTTTGAGTCATATTTTGATTGTAATTGGGATTGTAATTGTAGATATCAATTTGTTGGTGGCGTATGAGCATTTTTCTCAATGTTACGATGTCGGAAGAGGATTAAAAACTTGTAAATGTTAATAAAGCGAAAGCGAGTTTTGGAGCGTTGGGCATCGGTCGAGTTATTTGAAAGGCTTGGGAGCTGGCTATGGAACTTCGAAGCGAGGTAAGTCTCTTGTCTAATCTTGTAAGAGAGAATTTACCCCTAGGTGATTTAAATTAATAATTGTTGCTAATTATGGGGGCTACGTACGCACGAGGTGACGAGAGTCCGTGCGTAGTTACTAATATTGTTAAATCCGGGTAGTTTAGGACTCAAATTATGAATTACTTGTGATAATTGCATCTTTCAGTTAATTGAAATATTGGAAATTTTGTTGTAAATTGTTAGAGGAAATAATAAGAGACTGAAATTTCACATACTTAAATTTTTGCTCAAATTATTTAACTGTTGCTATAAACTGTACATCCTGGTGTGTGAATCTTAATAAAAATAAATATATTCTTATTCTGAAGGTACATAAGAAAATGTCCTCCTTTCTTGTGGAGCGGGCCGAACGCCTCGACAGTATAGATGCATCTATGGATCGCGCCGCACGTCCCTCGGTAGTGTACACGACACTCTGGATCTGGCCGAACGACCTCGGCAGACATCGTGCCTAATAATAATAATTACATGATATTTTGCTATTTATTGCAGCTTGTGAAATTAATTAATAAATTGGAAATGGTCGCATTTGAAGGAATTTAATTATTTCTGCTGGTTAAAGAAAATTATTGTTAATTATTTAAATCATGTTGATTTAATATTTCTATGGATCGTGCCACACATCCCTCGACAGTGTACACGACACTCTGGATCGGGCCGTACGACCTCGACAGAAATCGTGCCTAATAATAATAATTACACGATACCTTGATATCCTATTGCAGATTGTGAATATAAATGATTAATTGAATGTTATTGAATTTGAAAGAATTATTTATTTTCGCTTGTTAAGAATATTTATTGTGATTCATATGAACCATGTTTATTTAAATATTTATATTTTAATATTATTGACCCTTAGTGAGTGTGAAAGTCGACCTCTCGTCACTACTTCTTCAAGATTAGGCTTGATACTTATTGGGTACACGTTGTTTACGTACTCATGCTACACTTAATGCACATTTTTGTGTAGGTACGTATATGTCTAGCGGCCTTGTGGGCGCAGAGGTGTGGTTAATATGGAGAATTAGGTGAGTTGCATTCTATATTATGATCCGCAGCCAGTAGAGTCTCCTTCAGAGTTATTTATATTTTTTTTGTCTAATTTGTATTCCGAACAGTTGCTGTATTTTATTTTATATTCCTAGTAAATGCTCATACACTTGTGACACTGGGTTTTGGAAGAATTATGGGTTGTTCTATATTGAATTTGTTAAAATTATTATTATTTACTATGTAAATCCCCATTCTTTACTATGTATATTAAAGAAAAATATGATTTCAAAAGTAATAAAAATGAAAACCCAATTTAGTATTTATTGTTAGCTTGCCTGACAGTGTTGTCTTGCGCCATCACGACCTTAATGGATTTTGGGTTGTGACAGTGATCGAGGCCTGTTTGAAATTTCGAGTTTTGAAATAGTTCCGTATGGTGATTTAAGACTTACACGCAAAATTTCGTGTCCTTCCGAGTTGTTTAAGTACGTTTCGGCGCATTGGAAGAAAATTAAAGAACTTGAAGTTTTTAAGTTTGATTCAATTTTGTTTGAGGTGTGATTCTTAGTTTGGATATTGTTTTACATGTTCCGAGAGTTCGAGCTTCAAACTTGTTGGATTGTTCAGGCGGGGCCCCGGGGGCCTCGAGCGTCAATCGGACGAGGCTCGAACTAAGTTGAAAATTGGGAGCGAAAACTGAAGCTCCCAACTGTTTGTCAGAATCGCACCTGCGCTTGGCCAACCGCAGGTGCGGCATTAGCTCGCAGAAACGGACAATTCCGCAGGTACGAAGGCTTGGGGCGCAGAAGCAGACGCGCAGGTGTGGAGCCAGTCCAAGAGGAAAACTCTCGCATCTGTGAGGCTTTTTCCGCAGGGGCGGAACCGCAGGTGCGGCTAAGCCTCCGCAGGTGCGAAAATGACTGCCGGGCAGAATGGATTAAAAATCCGGGCTCAGTCATTTTGAGCCCATTTTTCTTCCATTGTTGGGCGATTTTGGAGCTTTTGAGAGGGGATTTCAACTAGCAACTTGGAGGTAAGTTAATTCTACACACCTTGAGTTAAATACATAGATTATGAGTAGATGATAACTAGTAAATCTTAGAAATCAAAGGTTTAAATGAAAACCCTAGATTCTTATAAAAACGAGATTTTAACCACGAAAATGGTTATGGAATTGGATAGAAATTATATATTTGAGTTTTTGAGATTATGGGTAACGTTTTCATCCAAATATTTTCGGAATCCGGGCACGTGGGCCCGGGTGAATTTTAGGAATTTTACCGTTTTGGTTAGGGTAATTTATTTAATAGCCTAAATTCGAATTATTGAACATGTATTAATTATTTTGCATAATATTTGGATAGTTTCGGATTTTTCGGCATCGAATTGAGAATTTAACGCGACGTGGTGATCGAAAAGTGGATTTTGAGACAAGATAAGTCTCTTGTCTAATCTTGTGAGGGAACAATTACCCCCTAGGTGATTAAATTAATAATTGTTGCTAATTGTGGGGGGCTACGTACGCACGAGGTGACGAGAGTCCGTGCGTAGCTACTATTTATGCTAAAGTCTGGGTAGTTTATGACTTAAATCATGTTTACTTGTGTAAATTGTATTCTTTGTTTTAATTAAAATTATTTGATATATATTGTGAATTGTTAAGAAAAGATTGTAAAAGATGGAAATCTCATATACTTAATTTTCTATTTAAATTAATTAATTATTAAAAAAATTTGTTCATCCTCTCGAATTGATCTTATAATAAATATATTCTCCTTCTAGAGGTACNCGAGAGGGGGCCAGCAAAGTGAAACTCGCACCTGCGAGGCTTTTCCGCAGGTGTAAAAGCCTCACGTGTGATACACCTCTGCAGGCGCGAAACCCCTGCTTGGCAGAATGTGTTAAAATCGGGGCTCAGTCATTTTGAGCCCATTTTCTTCCATTCTTGGATGACTTTTGAGCTTTTTGAGAGAGGATTTGAACTAGCAATTTGAAGGTAAGTTAATTCTACACACCTTGAGTTAAATACATCAATTATGGGTAGATTATAACTAGTAAATCCTAGAAATTAAAGGCTTAGATGAAAAACCTAAATTTTATAAAAACGAGATTTTAACCACGAAAATGGTTATGGAATTGGATAGAAATTATATATTTGAGTACTTGAGATTATGGGTAACGTTTTCATCCGAAAATGTTTGAAATCCGGACACGTGGGCCAGGGGTGAATTTTAGAAATTTTATTGTTTTGGTTAGGGTAATTTATTTAATAGCCTAAATTCGAATTATTGAACATGTATTAATTATTTTGCATAATATTTGGATAGTTTCGGATTTTTCGGCATCGAATTGAGAATTTAACGCGACGTGGTGATCGAAAAGTGGATTTTGAGACAAGATAAGTCTCTTGTCTAATCTTGTGAGGGAACAATTACCCCCTAGGTGATTAAATTAATAATTGTTGCTAATTGTGGGGGGCTACGTACGCACGAGGTGACGAGAGTCCGTGCGTAGCTACTATTTATGCTAAAGTCTGGGTAGTTTATGACTTAAATCATGTTTACTTGTGTAAATTGTATTCTTTGTTTTAATTAAAATTATTTGATATATATTGTGAATTGTTAAGAAAAGATTGTAAAAGATGGAAATCTCATATACTTAATTTTCTATTTAAATTAATTAATTATTAAAAAAATTTGTTCATCCTCTCGAATTGATCTTATAATAAATATATTCTCCTTCTAGAGGTACATAAGAAAATATTTTCCTTTCTTGTGGAGCGGGCCGAACGCCTCGGCAGTATAGATGCATCTATGGATCGCGCCGCACGTCCCTCGGCAGTGTACATGACACTCTGATCGGGCGGTACGACCTCTGCAGAAATCATGCCTAATAATTATAATAATTATACGATACCTCGATATTGTTTTAATTGCAGCTTGTGAATTTAATTAATGGATTGGAAACTATTGCATTTGAAAGAATTTAATTATTTATGCTGATTAAATAAAAATCATTGTTAACTCTGTGAATCATGTTGATTTAAATATTTTTATCTTTATTTTATTTATTTTTATTGACCCTTAGTGAGTGTCAAAGTCGACTATCTCGTCTCTACCTTTTCGAGATTAGGCTTGATACTTACTGGGTACACGTTGTTTACGTACTCATGCTACACTTGCTGCACTTTTTGTGCAGGATCTGAGACAAGTGTTATAGTTGGACCTATCGGCGCGCATCCACGATATCCAGAGGCTTAGTGGTAAGCTGCCCTTCTGAGTCATTCTACAGCAACCAATGCCTCTTCCTGGAGACTTTATCCTGTCTATTTTATTTCAGACAGTATTTGAAATTTTTGTATAATCTACTAAATGCTCATACACTTGTGACACCAGGTCTTGGCATATACATTAGTAGAACTTGGAGTTGATTATTTTCTTGGATTTAAATTAATCGGTATTTTTCTATTTTCTTTAATATTGCTAGTAAAAGAATAAAATTACTTAGAAAATTATTTAAAAATAAGTAATGTATTGTTTAAATTGCTAGTTGGCTTGCCTAGCCGTTGTGTTGGGCGCCATCACGACCTATAGGCAAAATTGGGTCGTGACATACAACATTTAGATCATGTTTGGTCAAGCCTCTGGGAGGTCAAAACTACCTTTTCCCCCAAAATGAGTACTTTTTAAAAAATTTAAGTTTTTTTGCCAAGACGAAGAAGTACTTTTGGCCAGCAGCAGAAGCAGTTATTCTTCTTTTGGGAAGAAGCAGAAAATTCCAGCTTCTTCCAAGAAGCAGAAGCAGAAAATTAACTTTTTTAAGACAAAACTATCCTCACCATATATTTATATTTTCCAAATTATCCTTTACTAATTTAAGCTTTTTCTTTTCTTTTTTGTTCTAGTTTCTACCATTCTTTTAAAATTAGAGATATCATATATAAGAATGTATTGTAACTTTTTAAATTCTTTTTTGACTTTTCTTGTTTTTGATTTTTTCTTTGTGTAATGTCTTGTAATTTTCCAAATTATCTTTTTCTTTTTTCACACTAAAGCAAATTACCTACATCATTCTTTGTATTATCAAATCTCTTTCTACAAATAATTATTTATAATTTCTTATGTTATAGGCTATTAATTCTCGAATCTTTAAAAATATTATCGAATCTAATTTGTGAAAATTACCTACAAATAGGTAATAAATTTTACAATTGCATAACATAATTTATATATTATTAGAAGAAAAAGTCTCCACATTAAGCCAAGTAACAATAACTACAAATTTTAAAAAAATTAAATTATGCATTATGTATTGTTAATAATTAGTTACTCTTTTTGAATTTGAATTTAAACATACTTAACTATATTTTTTACGAAAGCAATAATTCTTTATATATTTAAAATTGTTTCTATTTTACGCTCAATGCCATCTTTCAAGTTTGACACTCAGAATCATCTTGTTACAACTACCATGGCTATACATAGTTTCATCCGACGACATTCTTCTACCGATAAGGAATTCAACTATTATGTTAATGAAGACATTACTGTAGAGATTGAGGAAGGAGATGGGCCTTCTGGTATCCCTTTAGAAATGTAAGGCAAGTCTTCTACTAATATGGAGGTATTGTGTGATAGAATTAAGGATGAAATTATTGAGAAATTTTATCGGGTGTGAGTGACTTTGCTTATTATTTAATGGTGGATTATTAATATATATTAATTTGTGGAATAGACTTCTAATTCATACTGAATGATGACAATATATAATTATACTAGATAATATTATATGCTTTGATATAACTATATATGTTATATTGATTTAAATCTTTAATATGTATGTTTACTTTATGTTTTATATTTTAATTAAATAAAATAAAAAATAATAAAAGTCTCTTATGATAAATATTTAAGTTTATTGTTTTTTTTAAAATAATTATAAAATCTTGGTACTATCATTTTTGGTAATTTGATACTCAAAAATACTTTTTAGAAAGATTGGTCAAACACTATATGTTTACCAAATGTTTCAAAAAGCAGTTCTTAAATGCATTGGCCAAACACAAACTATTTTTTTCAAAAGTACTTTTGAAAAAACTACTTCTGGAAAAAAGTACTTTTCAGAATAAGCAGGTTTTGGCAGCTTGGCCAAACGGGCTCTTAGAGTCATTTTTCCTTAAATCAAAATACTACACACACTATGTCTACGGAGCCTCTAAATGGAACAGAAGAACAACATGAAATTGTCGGTGACAAGGCCTCAGTTATAACTCAAAACATTATGTACAAGGATCGAAAGACACAAGGCCCAAAATTTTTGTATATTACCCTCCCTAAATAAGGTTTGCTAACAATTTATATACAATTTATTATTATTGCTTTAAATTAGGGGGATTCAGTTATATCATTTTTCTTTTTTCTCTCCTCTCCTCTTTCCCTATTGTTTGTCGCCTCTCTCCATATACAATATATTATTAGTGTCTTCAATTAAGGGATTCACTTACACTATTTTTCTTTTTTCTCTACATTGTTTTAATTAAAAATATATTTATCTAACAACAAACGTCCTCCGGCGACCAAATTCATTAATGATCTACATCCTTTAAGGATAATCCATTATGTCATGGTAGTAATATAGTTTTTAAGAGAAACAAATCATAGAACCCACGTTTAGATCTGACGCTATACATTTGGCCATCTACTAATTTCTCCAACCATTGGACTAAGAGAAATGTTACGACCCAAAATCTCACCCGTCGTGATGGCGTCTATCTCAATACTAGGTAAGCCGACAATCTCACTAAAATTCCATATTTTTTAAGTTTAAAAATATAATGATTAAATTCAGCGGAAGAAAATTCACAAATATATATATAAACACTCCCAAAACCCGGTGTCACTGAGTACATGAGCATCTAGTATGAATACAAGTCTGAAAAATATGGTTTATAATAGTCTAAGACCAAATACAGCAAATAAGGAGATAGGGAAGGAGAGACAAGGTCTGCGAAACACGACAGCTACCTCTGAATCTCCGAAAAATTAGATGTGCGAAAGAATCAACACCCGCTATGTCCGGGAACACCAGGATCTGCACACGAAGTGCAGGGTGTAGTATGAATATAATTAACTCAGCAAGTAACAATAATAAATAAAGAAATGAAGATAGTGACGAGCTACACAGTTATAGTTCACTTTCAGTTATTCCAGTAAAGAATAGATATACTTTCAAATCCAACAGTTTAAGTCAAATCAATTTTATACAGTTCAAGTTCATGTAATCCGGATATAAAATCTTTCAGAGAATTTCACAACAATGACAGATAGCAACTAAGTGCAATAACAAATGAAAAGCAAGTACAGCCTCTTAGGGAAACAATCACTCAACTCGTCATAACAGCTCAATCACTCTGCTCTCAGCCCTCAGCACTCACACTCAATGGGTACCCACGCTCACTGGGGGTGTACAGAACACTCAATGGGTACCTACGCTCACTGGGGGTGTACAGACTCCGCAGGGGCTCCTACAGCCCAAGCGCTATAATCTGCACGGACAACTCACGTGCTATAATATCCTACACTGACAACTCACGTGCTGCATGGACAACTCGCTATAATATCCATACCTCACCGACAGGCCCTCGGCCTCACTCAGTCATCAACCTCTTTAGTCTCTCGGGCTCTCAGAAATCACAACGATCAGCCCAAACAAAGATAACATAGTGTATCAATAAAATCAAGAAAGACTGAGGTATGATACGCAAGTAAAATCATTGACAGCAATTAGCAAATAATTCAACAAGTACGCGACCTTTGCTGGTCCCAACAGTACTATCACATAGCCTAAGCATGATTTATAGTCAAATTTCTTCAACACATAGAGAGCACATAACTAACAACAAGTTATTCAAGTTTACAGTTTCACGGGACGGAACAAGGCACAACCCCCTCGGTGCATGCCCACACGCCCATTACCTAGCATGTGTGCCACCTCCAAAACAATCACATGATACAAAATTCAGGGTTTCGTACCCTCAGGACCAGATTTAAAACTGTTACTTACCTCAAATCGTGTAATTCCTTATTCTGCAATGTCTTTTCCTCGTGAATTGGCCTCGAAACGCCTCGAATCTAGTCACAAATAATTTGATTTAGTGAATACAATTTATTGGAATTAGTTCCATAAGAAAATGCAAGTTTTCTATAAAAATACGAATTTTAGCTCAAAAATCGCCCTTAGGGCCCATATTTTGGAATCCGACGAAACGCATAAAATCTGACAACGCATCCAATTACAAGTTCAACCATACTAATTTCACTCAAATTCGACTCCGGATCGATACCGAAATCTCAAAATTTCATTAATATGAGATTTCTAAAAAATTTCCAAATATCAATCTCAAAACACTAATTAAATGGTGAAAATAATTATATATTCGTGTATATTGACCAAATCCGAGTTAGAATCACTTACCCCAATATTGTTTCTAGAAAATCTATCAAAATTACCTCTCCTCAAGCTCCAATTTGTCAAAAATAGCGAATGGGACGAAGTCCCCTACTTAATAATTCTGTCCAGGCAGCCCTCGGTCCTGCCTCGATCTTGGCCTTCGATCCTGGGCCTCAATCTTGGGCCTCAATTTTGACCCTCGATCCTGGCCCTCGATCCTGGCCCTCGATCCTGGCTTCGATCATGTCCCTCGATCCTTACCTTCAATCATGGCCCTCGATCCTGGCCTTCGATTATGGCTCTCGATCATGGCCCTCGATCCTGGCCTTCAAT
>AWOL01S0017345.1:0-10335 GCA_000715115.1 Nicotiana otophora
ACTCTTGTTCTATCATGTAGATCATGGGGGAATCCAAACTTTTCTTCCTCTACCTTCCATTTGGCAAGTTCACCATAAAGGTTAGCACTCAATCTTTAGATCAATGAAAGGTTTCATGATAAAAAAGGTGACTTCGATTCCTATGAGCGGAACAACATGTATACCTTAAAGTCTCTGCAGCTTTGGCTAGACTCTGTAGTGTCCAGAATGATCCGATATACCTGGATCTGCACAAAACTATGCAGAAGCGTAGTATGAGTATACCACAATCTATACCCAGTAAGTGTCAAGACTAACATCGGTTAAAGTAAAGACACTCACTAGTAAAAATAACATGTGCAAGATATCAAAATAAACTCAGAACGGAAAATATAACAAAATAAATATTAACCACCTCGAAGAATGTTTAACAACAAGTCAATGTAAGAAAATACGCCTTTGCCAACAACATATCAATGGGACCAGGGCATATGATAACATATTGGATTCCACCAATGACTTATAAAAGACAAGGGAAAGTCATTTAATAAAAACAAGAATTTGATCAAAACATCAACCCTCAGTTCCAACATATAAATAATAACAAGAATCACCCCCGATATATCTCATAACTATCCCCCACAAGCTACTCTTATGTTGCCGCATGCACATTAACAATGGAATGCCGAATCTAGTCATAAATTTAGTCATAATGGAATGCCATTAACAACGAAATGCACATTAACATTATCTCGACTACCCATAACACCACATATCCGTATATGTGTTTGGTTTTAAAATCCGAGTCCAATTCGACCCTCAAATCTCAAATTTTTATTTTTCAAAACATAATACAAAATCCCCAAAATTCTACAGAATGTTGCAAAAGTGACACTCACTTAGCATATGTGATGAAATACACCTACGCAAAAGCGACCTGCTCCCAGCCCAACCCACTTCACATTTGCGAGGCTTGCTTCGCAAGTGCAAATCCTGCCATCCACTGCCCCCTTCGCTAGTGCGATTGTTATTTTGAAAATGGGGTTATGGAAATGCGAACCGGTGCTCGCATTTGCTATAACTGCAACACCATGACACAAGCAATTATGAATCAAGTCTAAACCAATTTGAAACAAGTTTGAAACTCACCCGCGCCCCGGGGGCTCCACACCAAACATCCACAAAAGTCTTGAAACGCCATACGATCTTGCTCGCAATCTTATCACAAACTTCAAAACACCAAAATAACATCCAGTACCACGAGTCGGACACCAAAACACAGAGAATTCACGATGAAACTCAAGAACCGCTAAAATCACAACCAAGCGTCCGATTCCTATCAAACCAACTCTAAATGACACCAAATATTGCCACAAGTTCAAGATACCAAAACGGATGTAATCCAAGTATCGAAACCAAAATCGAAACCTGATAGCCACAAAGTCAACTTATGGTTACACCTATGAAATTTTTAAGCTTCCAAATTGCCAACTTTCGGCAAGAAGAGCCAATTCAACATAGGAACCTCCAAATCAAATTCCCAACATATGCCTAAGTCCAAATTCACCATAAGTATCTATTGGAACCATCAAAATACCGTTACGTGGCCATTTTCACAACAGTTAAACCTCGATCAACACTCTTAACCTAAGGTTCCTAACTAAGAACCAAGCATTCCAAATCAACCCAAAACCTTCCTGAAACCCAACCAACTATCCCCTCAAGTCACGAAACCACAAATACATATACGGAAAGCTTCAAAAAGGAAAAACAGGATCAAATACACAAAACAGTTGGTCGAGTCATTACATCTCCCCCCCCCCTAAACAAACATTCATCCTCCAACAAGTATAGAGACATATTTGAAACGCCAATAAAAGATGAGGATAACAACAACAAATATCATGCTCGGTCTCCCAAGTCACCTCCTCGACCGATTGACCTCTCTATTAAACCTTCACTGATGCAATTTTCTTCGACCTCAACTTTCGGACCTTCTTGTCAAAAATAGCCACCGGCTCCTCAACATAGGTCAAATCCTTAACTAGTTGTACTGGGCTGAAATTTAACACATGTGACGGATCTCCATAGTACTTCCGGAGCATGGAAACACGGAAAACCAGGTGAAATCCCGATAAATTGGATGGCAATGCAAGTCTGTAGGCCACCTTACCCACTCTCTCAAATATCTCAAAAGGACCAATATACCAAAGGCTCAACTTCCCTTCTTACCGAACCTCATCAAATCCTTTATGGGAGAAACTTTGAGTATAAACTTCTCACCTACCATGAATGCTACATCACGAGCCCTCATATCTACATAACTATTTTCCTTGGATTGCGATGTATGCTGTCGCTTTGGAACCAACTTCACCTTTTCCAAAGCATCGCAGACAAAATCAGTGCCCATCAACCTAGCCTTCCCAGGCTCAAACAAACATACCGGAGAACAACATCGCCTCCCATATTAGGCCTCGTACGAAACCATCTAGATGCTCGATTGATAGTTGTTGTTATAGGCGAACTCTGCTAGCGGTATGAACTGGTCCCATGACCAACTGATCCGTCTAGGGATGAAATGTCGTACTCTCCTTCATCAAATTTTCTCAAGGTACGTGGAAGCCAAACCATAAACTCTATAGTGATACGCTCCCACTTCCACTCCGGAATATCCTATGAAGTAAACCACCTGGTCTCTAATGCTCGTACTTAACCTGTTGACAGTTCAAATAGCAAGCCACATACTCCACAATACCTTTCTCCATTCTTCTACACCAGTAGTGCTTCTTCAAATCATGGTAAATCTTCATCGCACGTGGATGACTGGAATACCGCGAACTATGGGCCTCTACAAGAATCTACTCCAGAAACCCATCGACATTGGGCATACAAATTCGGCCTTGCAGTTTCAATACCAAATCAGCACTAATAGTCACCTCCTTAGCATCATCGTGCTGCACCGTGTCCTTAAGGGCAAGCAACTGCGGATCATCATACTGACGTGCCTTGATACACTCAAACAAAGACGATCACGACACAACACAAGCAAGAACATGTTTAGGCTCTGAAATATCCAAACTCACGAATCTATTGGCTAAAACTTGAACATCCAAAGCTACCGATCGCTCCCTGACTGGAATAAAAGCAAGACTCCCCATGCTCTCAGCCTTCCTACTCAAAGCATCGGCCAAAACATTGGCCTTTCAGGGATGATAAAGATGGTGATATCATTGTCCTTTAGTAGCTATAACCACCTCTGTTGCATCAGGTTCAGATCCTTTTTGTTTTGAATAAGTGTTATATTCTCCTGTGATCCGTGAACACCTCAAATGACACACCGTAAAGATAGTGCCTCCAAATCATAAGCATGTGAACAATGGATGTTAACTCAAAATTGTGCATCGAGTAGTTATTATCGTAAGGATTCAACTCATAATATATTGCATAAGAACCCGATGCTGAAGGTAAAACCAGAACTGAAGCTGTAGTCAGAGTAGTCTTGAGCTTCTGAAAGCTCTCCTCACTATCATCTCACCATTCTGAGTCAATCTAGTCAAAGGAGCTGGGATGGATGAAAACCTTTCCACAAAACAACGATAATACCTAGCAAAACCTAGAACAATTTGGAGCAGTAGAAAGTCAGAAACTGCCTTAATCTTCTTCATATACACCTTAATCCCCTCACTAGACATCATGTGACCCAAGAACGCCACCCAGTCAAGTTATTGCATATGCTTCACGTGTAGAATTTGGAATATAGCTTCTTCTCCCTCAGAGTCTGGAGCACGATCCTTAAGCGCTACTCATGCTCCTCTCGACTTTGCGAATACAATAGTATATCATCAATAAATACAATGATGAAGGAATCGAGATACGATTGAAACACTTTTTTCATCGAGTGCATAAAAGATGATGGGGCATTGGTCAGCCCGAAAGACATCACAAAGAACTCGTAGTGACCATTGCAGGTCTTGAAAGCTGTATTCAATATATCCGACGCCCGGATCCTCAACTGATGGTACCCCGATCTCAAATCAATCTTTGAGAATACCCTAGCATTATGACGTTGATCAAATAAATCATCAACCCGTGGTGGTAGGTACTTTTTATTAACCATAACCTTGTTCAGCCGCCTGTAGTCAATACACATCCTCATAAAGCCGTCTTTCTTCTTCACAAATAGAACTGGGGCACCCCAAGGTGAGACACTCGGTTGATGAAATACTTATCGAGTTGTTTCTCTTGAAGTTGTTCCTTCTACACCTTCAACTCCACCGGTTCCATACGATAAGGTGGAACAAAGATGGGCTGAGTGCCTAGTAGATCTACTAGAAATACATCTGGAAAATTGCTCACTACCAGAACTGACTCAACGGTAGGAGTAACAACACTAACATCCCTCATAAAGGCTAAGTAGTCCAATCACCCCTTTTCAACCATCCGGTGTGCCTTTAGAAAAAGATACTACACTACTAGGTACATGACCCAATGCACCTCTCAACTCCATCCTCAGCAACTCCAGCATAGCTAACGTCGCAGTATTAGCGTGACAATAAAGAATAATGTGATTTGGTGACAATCAATACATACCCAAAATCACATCAAAATCTACCATATTGAGTAACAGAAGGTCAACCCAAGTCTTATAGCCCAATAGTGACAAGACAAGAGCGATATGTATGGTCTACCACAATAGAAACCGCAATGGCATGCACATATAAATAAGGGTACTGGAAGAATCACGAGACACTCAAAATATGAAGCAAAATAGGATGCCACATACAAATAAGTGGAGCTCAGATCAAATTAGACTGATGGTTGATAACATCTAATGTAACAACCTCAGTCCTATCAGGGAAAGCATAACAATGGACCTGACCTCCCCCTATAGGATGTCCTCTACCCACATGTTCTCTACCTCTACCCAGTTGTGCAAGTGAAGTAGCAACTAGAGCAGTAGCGATAGCCTGAATACCCTGGGAGGTCCACCCCTAGGATGTCTGAGACAATCCCTTACCATATGCATTGTATAACGATACTCGAAATAACTACTTTGCAGGCGTGGATGCATGTATTGAGTCTGCCTCGTACAAATAAAATAACCACTGTAGGAACCCCATGCAAAAGGTGCACTAGAGGATGGCTATCCAAAATGAGTACGTTGAGGTCTATTACTAGCTGGAGCTCAACAATGGGAACCGCTAAATCCTCCAAAACCCAGAGGCCTCTTGGCCTCTCTATCTCCTCTCTTCTACCCATTGATACGCTTCAACCTCCTACCAATCTACAGAACCTGGTGGAATAGAGTCCTAGTCTCTAGCTCCATTTCCATCCCAAATGTGAGACTATAACCGAGTCCCTCAATAAATCTGCAGACTCTCTCTCTCTCTAACAGTGGAAACCAAAGCATGTGCATGAGGAGTTAACTCGATAAACCACATAGCATACTCGGTCACGGTCATAGTCCCCTCGTGAAACTGCTCGAACTCGGTGCGCAATGCATGCCAGAGGGTTTGTGGAATGAAGTTCCTCAAAACGAGATAAATGAACTGAGCCCAAGTAAGTGGTGCGGCACCAAATTACCTACTATCCTCATAAGTTTGCCACCATTAATATGACAACCCCGTCAGCTAGAAAGTAGCATGGTCAACCCTGATCAACTCCACTATGCCATAGTGTATAGAATACAGTGACACTTGTCTAAGAAACCCTATGCATCCTCAGAAGGCCCATTGCTGTAATGGGGAGGATGATACTTCTAGAGCATCTCTAACCTCTTCTGCTCCCCCTTCTAACGTAACTGACTTGACCTTGGGCTGAACTGCAACCACAAGCTTATCGTTATAACATGCGGAGCCAGATCAACATGAGCCCGCTATTTTGTAGTGTGTGTATGGGGGGGATTTGAGCTCCTCCCCTATCCTGAGAAGTAGCTGGTGTAATCGGGATCAACCCTGCCTAAGCCAAAGTACAAAACTGTAAGGCCCCGTAAAAGTTCACCAATAATTTAAGTTTTTATGGTGCCAAGGTAAGCTAAAGTGCCACAAATCGAATTTTTTGATTGTATAATGCATCGTAAAGATGGTAGAAGAATTTGTAAAAATGACAATAATGTGGTCCATTATGCTATAGCGGATCTGTTCTGCTGACCACATAATTACCACAGAATGAATCAGAACATATTAAAATTTGTAAACCATTTTGTGGCCATTCTGCTGGCAGCATAACTATTAGGCTGTCGTGAAATTTCATGGCGGAGGTGACCAGACCCAACCAAGAATTTAAAAACCCCTTTGTGGCTATTCTGCTAGCCGCATAACTATTCTGCTGGCCGCATTACCATTATGCTACCCAAAAATAGCATCGCATAATTGACATACCATTTTGTGTCCATTCTGCTGGCCATGTATCTGTTCTTCTACCACGGAATTGCACCACATAATAGACAATGGGTTATTTTTGAAAATTTTCTTACCCGACTCCATTTTGATTAGTAGCCTTTGGGGATCATTTTGAAGAAAAAATCTATTGTTTTAGAGAGAAGTGATAGTATCTTGGAGAGAGAGGGAGAAGACCTAATCATTCTAATCAGCAATCCTTGCCCCAATCTTGAAGATTCAAGGGAAGCCACTCACTAGACCATCATCTACCCGGGTAAGACCTTGTCCTAAAATTTTTATGAAATTGTTATGGGTATAATCAGGTTATGGAATCGGAGATAGGCCATGCATGTAACATTAGGCGGTAGTATGTGGGGTTGTTGAACTATTTTGGGCAGTTTCTTGTTGAAATTGGTTGGGGGGGAGGGGATAACCATTATAGAGATTTGTAGCCAATTTTGCATAATAGGTGTTTGAAAAAATTCCCAAGAGATTTATGTCATGAGAATCCTTCTAATTATTACCCAATTATAGTAATCTTCCTATAGATTTATATTTCTAGAGGCGTTGGGACATTGTAGTAACTTATGGAAAGATCGAGAAAGGTATGTTGGCTGAAAGTTCTCTCTTACAATTGAATTCTGTGATATTTCCGTAAGTTCCAAGTATGGTTGGCCCAAGTTCCCAATTCCTATGTTTCGAGGTGTTCCTAATAAATTCGATTATCCCGAGTAATCAATGTGTCGAAAGATGTATGTACTCAAAACATGTTCCAATTACTCCTATCTCATCATGATCTCCTTAGGGAATGTGTTCAAGTATGGTTTATGTGTTAAAGTGTTATAACTTCAATTTATGTTTTAATTGAAAGTCCATTATGCTTAACTTGGAAAGAATACTCAATGTGCCTAATACCCCTAATGCCCATACTTATACTTAAGGCCATTATTTCAAAGGCTCTCATTTTTGATAATCTATAAAGATGCTTGAAATGGAAAGAAGTGAGTTGGGGATATAAAGTGTGGCCACCGTGCCAATAATGAAAGTTATACTTGTGGCCAATGGTGCCAATGAGATGAAATGATGCG
This sequence comes from Nicotiana otophora, assembly GCA_000715115.1. Classification (NCBI taxonomy): domain Eukaryota; kingdom Viridiplantae; phylum Streptophyta; class Magnoliopsida; order Solanales; family Solanaceae; genus Nicotiana; species Nicotiana otophora. The sequence continues at coordinate 7,448 of AWOL01S0017345.1, forward strand.
TGAAAGATTTTGAAATAAGCCTTGAATCAACTATTCCAAATTTACTCTGAAAAAAGGATTGCCTAACGGCTTATGTACTCAATTCGTGTTAAAATATGGCTGTTTCAACTAATACCTATGATTTGAACCACTGTTTTAGTCGTAAATCACCATGATCTCTTTTATAAACATCTCCAATGTGAATTGAGTTCTTACAGACTCATAAGTTGAAATTGTGTGTTGCCCTTTTGGGAAAAAGTATTTCAAGAATAAGTGGTGTATCATTCGCTTATTATTTTAACTCGTGCTTCAACTTCTAGTCATTTTGCTCCTTTCTTTGGAAACGAAACTATTGTGTTTAAAGCGTTCATTACTAGTTAACCTAAAGTTGTGATTTTCGGAATATTCCATATGTTGATGTTTATGATGATTATCCTTGAAAGTAAAGAAATAAAAATATGGAATACGAGATTGGGCTACCGTACCATGAATGAAGAATCATATGTGTGGCCAACAGAGCCAATGAAATAATTATGTTGTGAATGGTTGAAAGTACTAATGAATCTATATATGGTGTGAAAGGTTATGAGGTGAATGTATTTGTATTTCTGTTTTCTTTGTATGTAAACAAAAATGTTTTTGGGAGTATCGTTAGTCACCGAGGATGGGTAGGTTGAAACAACCTAACCCTAAAACTACACGTGTCTGCGTAGGAGTTATTTAGGGATAAATCCTTATATTGATATGATGAAATTATTTTCCTTAATTGGGATGAGATTATTCCTCTTATTTAAGATGAGATAGTTGTTAGTAGAGGGTGATGTCTATTTCATTGTACCGCATAGCACCTATTGAGTTGAAGGAGTTGAAGGGACAATTTTAGGAGTTTATTGCTAAGGGTTTCATCAGGCCCAATGTGTCCGATTCGGGTGCATTGATTCTATTTACGAAGAAGAAGGATAGCTCTATAAGAATCTGTATTGATTATAGGTAGCTGAACAAAGTTGTTGTCAAGATCAAGTACCCACTACCTCATATCAATGATTTGTTTGATCACCTTGAGGGTTCTAGGGTGTTCTCAAAGATTGATTTGAGATCAAGGTCTCATCGGTTGATGATTTGGCCTTCAGATATTTTAAAGACAGCTTTCAGGACCCGCTATGGTCACTATGCATTTCTCATGATGTCTTTTGGGCTGACCAATGCCCCAACAGCCTTTATGAACTTGATGAACAATGTATTTCAACCCTATCTTGATTCCTTCATCATAGTTTGCATTGATACCATATTGGGGTATTCATGTAGCCAGGAGGATCGTGAGCAGCATCTAAAGATCGTGCTCCAGACTTAATTCTCCATGTGTGATTATTGGCTTGATTCAGTGTAATTTTTGGGCCATGTATTATTTAGTGAGGGGATTAAGGTGCATCCGAAGAAGGTGGAGGCACTTCAGAGTTCGCCCAGACCATTTTCTGCTATTGAGATTGGGAGTTTCCTTAGTTTCATCGGGTATTATTGTCGTTTTGTGGAAGGTTTCTCATCCATTGCTGCACCTTTGACTAGATTGACCATGAAGGGTGCCCAATTCAAGAGGCCCGATGAGTGTTAGGAGAGCTTTGTGAGGCTCAAGACTATCTTTACCATAGCTTTATTTCTGGTTTTGCCTTCAACATCGGGTTCTTATACAGTTTATTGTGATGCTTTGTTAATTTGCATTGGATGTATATCGATGTAGGATGGTATAGTTATTTCATATGCTTCACGTTAGTTGAATCCCCATGAGAAGAACTGCCCTATACATGATTTGTAGTTGGCAGTTATAATTCACGCATTGAAGATTTTGAGGCACTATCTCTATGGCATGTCTTATAAGGTGTTCACATATCACACGAGTCTACATCACTTATTCAAGCAAAAGGATGCAACAATGGTCGTTAGAACTATTAAAGGACTATGACATGACCAATTCTTTAACTTTCGGGGAAGGCCAATGTGGGGGCCGATACTTTGAGTAGGAAGGTTGAGAGCATGGGGAGTCTTGCTTATTCCAGTAGGGTAGAGGACGTTAGCATTGGATGTTCAGGATTTGGCCAATCAGTTGGATATTTTGGAGCCTACCTAGGTTCTTGCTTGTGTGGTTTCACTGTCTTTCTTGTTTGAGTGTGTCAGTATGATGATCCCTACTTGCTTGTCTTGAAGGACATGGTTCAACATGGTGATGCCAAGGAAGTTACTATTGGATATGATGCAGGGTCGGTTCTGTGTGCCGAATGTGGATGGGATGCAAGATTTGATACTCGTGGAGGCCCACAGCTCACAGTATTCCATTCATCCGGGTGCCGCAAAGATGTACCAAATTTGAGGCAGCACTATTTGTGGCGGAGGTTGGAGAATGATATTGTTGATTATGTTGCATGGTGTTGAACTGTCAGCAGGTGAAGTACGAGTATCAGAAACCGGGTGGTTTGCCTCACAGGCTTGACATTCCAGAGTGTAAGTGGAAGCATATGACCATTGATTTTGTAGTTAGTCTTCCACGGACCTTGAGGATATTTGACGTAGTATGGGTCATTGTGGACAAACTGACCAATGCTTTACACTTCAGTCTAGTCGTGACATATATTCTTCAGAGCAATTGGCTAAGATTTATATTCGGGAGATTGTTCGCCTTCATGGTGTGCCCATATCTATTATCTCGAATTGAGGCACTCAGTTCACATCGTAATTTTGTAGAGCAAAGCAGCAAGAGTTGGGAACATAGGTAGAGTTGAGCATAGCATTTCATCCCTAGAAAGACGGGTAGTCCGAGCACACTATTCAGATAATGAAGGACATGTTACGTGCCTGTGTCATTAACTTTGGAGGTTCATAGGATCGGTTTATTCTGTGAATAGAGTTCACCTACCACA
>AWOL01S0017346.1:14209-26237 GCA_000715115.1 Nicotiana otophora
TTCTATTTATCGCTATAGGATCCCTATTCAAGATCACTGTAGTTCCTTTACAGGCGGTTGTAGGACGACCGCCTATAGGTGGTAGGGTAGGGTGGGTGGTACCGCTCTGATTAAGGCCAATCTTCATAACATTTGCACGGGCCGGGCTTAGAGCACGTGAAACTCATCACTACCTCATAAGGGCATTGAGACCATAGCATGTTACATGAAAGCACCGCTTTCTCTATAGTGTTGTCACATAGCTGCCCACCTANTCATCTTAGTTCCCTTCAATTAAATCAATAAGCTTTTTGATTTATTCAGGGCGCCGCCCCCTTCTTAGAATTAGAACGCATTGAGGGGTGCCTCAGCCCGGGAAGTGGAGAGTGGATGAGTGGTCAAAAGCGGCATACTATAAACCTGTTGAAGTTTTTCTACGTAGGTTCGAATCCTGCCTCCCCCACTTGTTTGTTGTAGACTTCAGAGAAGAGAAAAAAGGCATTCGTCAGCATAGGAAGGCCAACCGAGCGAAGCTCTTTCTTTGTTTTGGCCGTGCCGTGAAGTGAAATTGTATCATATGTTAGTTAGAAAGGTTGGCAAACTACTACGATCTATAGATTTCCCATCTATATCCAATTCCAACGAGAATAGAAGCGAGTCGCTTCCGGCCTTTCTTGTAGTCATAGTCTTTTAGCTTATGTAGTCGTCGGCCTTCCTGCACGCATGTGTCTACCAGAGTGCCTCCTTGGTTCGGGACGAAGTCAAGCCGATATATACGATAGGCAAAGGAAAGACCCCCATTTCATAGTGCCCGGGGAATGCAAGTTTGATCGAGTATTGGAGAGAAGAGGTGGAAGAAAGGGCTCGGGATGGATTTACGAGTCTTTGTGCGAGTCGTATGTGGTGAGAGTCGCACGTACGGTAACGAGGGGGGTTTGCATCTATACGTGTAATGTGGTGCTTAGGCCTATGCACCCTATTTGATCCATGATCTATGGGTCTATTGAAGCTACCCACTTCGATCAATTAGCCAAGATTTTGACCGGATACGAAATCACTGGTGCTCCATCTAGTGGTATTTTTATGGGGATTCTATTTATCGCTATAGGATCCCTATTCAAGATCACTGTAGTTCCTTTACAGGCGGTTGTAGGACGACCGCCTATAGGTGGTAGGGTAGGGTGGGTGGTACCGCTCTGATTAAGGCCAATCTTCATAACATTTGCACGGGCCGGGCTTAGAGCACGTGAAACTCATCACTACCTCATAAGGGCATTGAGACCATAGCATGTTACATGAAAGCACCGCTTTCTCTATAGTGTTGTCACATAGCTGCCCACCTAAAAGAGCAACTCACTCTATAGTGTTGTCACACAAGATAAGCATGCCGCCCGCTTGCTGGCCGGGGAATCAAAGTTATCTTCCAGCCAACTGTCCACCTAGTCAAGTGCAAACAACACAGTAGAATCACGCAACACACGCTGCTGGTGTGCTTCCTACTCGCAAGGAAAGAAAGAAGAGCGGCAAGGTTCAGTTCAGATTTCACTGTTTGAAGCATGGGAGCAGAATCCCCAAAACATCCCTGGGAGCAATGAAAAAACAAAGATATCTAGGTAACGCAAACTATAGGGGGTTGTATTGGCGAGATCCAACGGTGAACAACTGCCCAAAAGAAAAGGCGCATGGAAGTCCGAGGACCTTTAGTACTGTACTCAACCCCCGAACTAGCAACCTTCGCGCCAAGCAAGACCGCCCTTGTCCCTTTCCTTTCTCCATTCCGCCTCCTTCTTTTATTTGTTCCAATAGAGTCTAAGGCAAAGTAGTTCATATGCCAACTTGACGATAGGGAATGAACAATCTTTCATTTCCGGGTTTATGGATTCGATTCAGTCAGCCTCACGACATAATTAGAGTGAGGCTTTGGTTACCGGAAAACGCTTCTCCAAAGGCAACCCTCTCAAGTTTCTGGCTGTTTCTGTCATAGAAGTAGCCTTTTGCTGCCTTACCAAATGAAAGAAGTCACTATCAAACAGCTCGCCCTATTGAAGTACCAAAGGTGTGCTCATCCTGGTGACTAGGAAATGGGTTTGCCCTTGAATTGAAGTGATATGGTCAGAAAAAGGGAAGTAGGTCTCCTATTGACTAAAGGTTGGTTCTTCGCTTTCCTTTAGAATAAAAGTTGCTATGAAGCCCCTACTACTTACGTTGTTTGATTCAAAAGGCGAACAACTCCCCAACTAGTTGTATGGGGTGGGGTGCTTATGAAAAGCTACTTCGGATTCTAGTAATTCCTAAAAAAGGTAAAGTCCGGTATTTGACGAAGATCTTTCTATCAATACATAAGAATGAGTGTTCGATATAGGGTATAGGATCCATCTGCTCTTTATCTCACAGTGTTTTTGTGAGAAATATATATATATATATATATATCGTTTATCTATCTCTTTTCTATCAATCATTGATTCTCAGGTCAAAAGACTTCGTTTTTGGGTTCCCTGAAGCCCCGAATGGAATGGATCATTTCTGCCAATGAAATGAAAGCGGAGCCCGTTCCGAATGCTTCTACGATCCATAAGTTCTCGCAAAGAGAATAATATGCTGCCCCCCTTCCCTCTTTCTTTTCCCTCTTTGCTAATCTTCCCCTCTAATGTGGGACGGGCAGCGACGGGCGCGGGAGAAAGAAACGTAAGAGAAGACGCTCATCTCTTAGGTCATTTTTTCAGTGCAACACAGGAAAGCGCCCTCTTTTTGTCATTCCTGTAGCTTTCCATATTTTGTATTGAACGCATGGCATAGCTAGTACCCTTCAAATTCTGTTCGAGCCTATGTTCAAGCCAAATCCACCCCCTATTTTACTAAGGCTGGAAAGAATGCCCACCAAGTTTAGATAAGGGAATGCTTTCCCTAACCATTAAAGGAAAGGCTCCATGAAGGGAGGGAGGTGCGGCGGCAGAAGGAAAACGCTTTCGAAGATCGAGATTTGTTTTTCATAGAAAAAGAAGAAGGCTGAGAATGGCCTACAATGCGTCTTATCTGAACAGAACATGCTTTGTTTACCGACGTGGTACGATTGCTGGGCCCTCTCCTTATTCCACCCTTCCAATTGCGATAGCTACCTTCGGTCTTTGCCTGCCCTTTATAATAAAACATTACGGCTCTAGAAAGTGCTGGCAATAACAGAAAGGAAGGGGTCCATGTAGCTGCTGTGTCCGCCCCCTTCTTAGTCAATGGGGCACATCAGGTTCGGAATCTACTACAAAAGAAAGAATCCACTTCAGATAACCACGTCTCTGCTAGGCAGCGTGTGGATTGGCCTACAACGGAAATATTTGGATATATAATCCAAGTCAAGATTAGAGTTACAGGAAGAGCCGTCTGATGGAAAACTACCTTCACCTTCGGTTCAGAGAGCACTTGTTTAGTTGAGAATTCCTCGTTCCCTTTCATGTGAACTTCCCAGTGGCGAATTAAAAACTTGTAGGGCCCTATCTATTCCATCTCTCCAGCTCCGAAGAAAACCCCCTACCCTTCAGACTCCATATATCTTTTGACTATATATATGTGGGCACCTGATATCTATGAGGGTTCACCCACCCCGGTTACAGCATTCCTTTCTATTGTGCCTAAAATCTCTATTTCTGCTAATATTTCACATGTTTCTATTTATGGTTCTTATGGTGCTACATTGCAACAAATCTTTTTTTTTCTGTAGCATTGCTTCTATGATCTTAGGAGCACTGGCCGTCATGGCCCAAACGAAAGTAAAAAGACTTCTAGCTCATAGTTCAATTGGACATATAGGTTATATTCGTACTGGTTTCTCATGTGGAACCATAGAAGGAATTCAATTACTACTAATTGGTATCTTTATTTATGCATCAATTATGATACATGCATTTGCCATAGTTTTAGCATTACGGCAAAGCCGTGTCAAATATATAGCTGATTTGGGCGCTCTATCCAAAATGAATCCTATTTTGGCTATTACCTTCTCCATTACTATGTTCTCATACGCAGGAATACTCCCGTTAGCCAACTTTTGTAGCAATTTCTATTTTTTCTTCGCCGTTTTGGGTTGTAGGGCTTACATCTTAGCCCTAGTGGGAGTAGTGACTAGCGTTATAGGTCGTTGGGCGGCCGGAAGGTTTCCACGAGTAAGTAAGTTTGGGGGACCGAAGGAAGTTCTCCATGCACCGAATACGTAGCTTATAGAATCAGTTGCGACACGGATGGGAATGCATGTTATGAAAGATAGGGTCAAGTCTGATACATCAACCGTCTACTCAATATCCTTGTACGAGTCCACAATGACTACACGAGATGAACCTTGGTTTGGTGAATTGAAGTTGGCCTTAGGTGTAATAGGACTCCCAGTTACTGCGCGCGATCGTATACTGAGGTGCTCCCCGCCGGTTGTTGGAACGACGCGAGCCGGGCCGGGTCTCGATTCAGAAAGATGAAGGGCCCAAAAGTCTAAATAGGGGGTTACAAATTCCCCATCTCATTNCTGTTGCTGCACGTGATCGTATATTGAGGTGCTACCCGCCAGTTGTTGGAATGACGCTAGCTGGGCCAAGTCTCAATTCAGAAAGATGAAGGGCCCAAAAGTCTAAATAGGGGGTTACAAATTCCCCATCTCATTGGGGGCGTAAAACGAATCGACATCTCGATGTGATACAACCCTTTCGGTTTTAGTTGGGAAAGAACGGTGAAGTCCATCCGAATTGTCCAATGAAGAATAAGAGGAGAGAAAAGCGCCAATGGCGCCCGAAGCTCATGCCAAACGGGCACAGAGAAAACAAAGTGTGGAGGAGAAGCAACCGAGCTCATTCCCTTCGCTTCCTGGGCCCAAAGCAGTGCAGTCTTTCCTGGCCAAATCAAGGATTTGGGGCTTCTTGCTACGCTACAACACTATAAAAATCCATTTTGATTAGTAATATATATGAATAGAAAGATAGATCCATCCATCTATCCTATCCGATTTAGATTTTTATATCTAAAAAAGAATCGATTTCATTCAACGTTTGATTCAAAGAACTGCGCTTAGCCCCCCCGCTCATGAAACGGCTCTGCTGCAATGGATGGCAGAGGGTCCGTAGTACCCGAAGCACTGGAGTGATCCAGTAGCCGGGAAGGGGCCTAGAAGTGCCTACTACTACACCACACTACACTTGGCTCTACACATTTACAGAGCTAACCCCTGTCCAGTGCCTGGCAGAGCTAAGGGGGCTTCAATCCTTACTCTTTATCCCCATCTTCGCCCAGGCTAACGGGGCCTTACTTATTCAGGGGGGAGCCTCGAAAAGCACTGTTGAGAGGAAGATCCTTGGCCCCTCTTCATTCTCTACAGGGTTCCAAACCTTTCTTCAACATAGGTGACAACGAGCCAGGCAGAGATGGAAGAGATCAAACACGGGAATAAGAAGCAAGCTCGCCTTCCTTTTTGATCATTTTGATAGAGGGGGATGAAGAAAGTGGACAAAACAGACTCGCATTTCTCATCGAACAAATACAGGAAAAGAATCATATTGAAAACGCTCCTAACCCAACCCCTTCCTTCGTAGAGCCCGTGTATTGTAAGTGATCCGAACCTGCCCGGAGCGAGCCTCCCATAGAGGCAAGTGAAGTTGGTGAGCCGTATGATGGGCAACTATCTCCTGCGGTTCGGAGAGGACTCAGCTGTTAGTTAGTACCCCCTTGGTTTCGGGGTGGACCTTTTCACTCTATTTTATTATATACGCTTAGCGAAAAGAATGTTTTTTGATACACCTAGGACATGGATTCTATATGAACCAATGGATCGTGACAAGTCGTTACTACTAGCAATGACTTCCTCTTTCATTACTTCATTCTTTCCATATCCCTCCCCTTTGTTCTCAGTTACTCATCAAATGGCACTCAGTTCATATCTTTAAGTTCGATCATTGACAAGGTTCAAAGAAAGGGTGGGCCATTGATAAAGAATCGATGGAAAACCACAATGCTAGCAGATGGCGGGCCTCCGCTTTTCTTTTCATTAATGAAACCAGCCAGTTATTATGAACTCAAATAAAAAAAATTTGGATTTAGAAGGCTTGTTCAAAAGAAAAAAAGACGTGGGTGGCATTATGACTGGGGTGTCAGTTAGAAAGGTTCTTACAATGTTCGTTCAATCAAGCAGCATTCTTTTTTTCTTAACTTAAGGAGAGGGAAGAGGGCTTTCTAAGAAGGGCTTGGGACCTATGAACAGAACAACACAACAAAATGATGAAATGAAGAAGAATGAACGGGAGGCATCGGAGGAAGGACTGACGAACTTCTTACTTGTGTTTGGTTAACTACTTTACTGACTTGGGGTTCTTTCTCGTAAGTGGTATACCTACACCCCGCACGCACACTCACTATATCTATATACGTATAAGTTTCTAGCCTTTCGAAAAAGCCCCTCTCCCTTCGTCTACGCGCTTCTGCTTAGTATGTCGTTTATATGCTTCTTAATAAGCCAGAGGCCCCTCTTTTTTGTTCTTCTTTTGCTTGCGCACCAATCCAGGGGCTAAGGGACCCAATTCTTAAGACTCAAGATGCAACTTACGGCAGTCTTTGATCTAGCTATAAGGCTTCGAGCTGGTACAGAATACCCGGCTTTAGAGCTTGATGCAGTCAAACTTGACCCTATTTCAAGGTTGCCGCTAAGCAACATTTTCTGATGATGGTGAAGAGTATTCTCCCACAATGTCTGTTGGCAGGTCGGCTTCCGGAGTTTGAGTCTCAAGCTAGGGATCACCACTTCCTTTAGCAGAAGCTCCGATATGAAATAGCAATCGTTATAGATAGACTTTGAGATGCTTGAATAGCTGCAGCCTAGCCTTTTCGTTAACTGGATCTCCTACCTCCACTGTTAATAAGTGGCGGCAAGACTCGAATCCTGGACCTCTGCCTGCTCTACTATGGTGAATTGTGTGAACCGTCTCATCTAAAAAACTTAGATATCAGAGAGGGAACACTTTGATTTAGTTAATTATGTATTAACAGCTAGTACGTCGTTGCTGAGTTAGAATACCCCAAACAGTGTCATTTGAACACTTGGTTAAAAAAGAATTTTGAAGAAAGTCAAGCGCACCAAGTGCGTGTGATAACTAGAAATTCACAATTTGAAAGAGTCTATAGTTTCCCATAGAAAGCATGTGGCTCAACAGTTTCAAGATTTAGGCAGAGTTTTGGTTATGTCTATCTTATCCACCATATATAACAATGAACTTTGTCCAACACCATTAAACAGGATAGAGCAACGCTTAACTTGCAGTTCATGACACAATGGAGCATCTTAGACAAGATGAAATTGAGGATTTGTCATTGTCCCCTCCAGCTGTTGGCTCCATGCAGATTGCTGGAAGCAATGGCTTTGGCCATAACATAGAGTTCATGTCTCAAGCTTACCTCAGAAACAGAAGCTCTGAAATTGATATAGAGGTAGAGGATGATACATCAATTGCTGATAAAGATCAACCCCTCCCCATATTTCTCAAGGTACTTTTTTTTTCTCTTTCATTTCTCAGAAATGTTTCAAAGAATAAAATTGTTGATATATGTTTCAGAGTTTTGGCTTCTGCCATTTAAATGGTCTTTGAATGCAGTTCGCGGATGTTGAGTACAAGGTGAAGATTAGCCAAGCTTCCTCCAACAATCCTGTCAAGGCAGTTGTATCAAAGGTAGCTTCCCAGTTTGAGCATGACAATTACAAGCAGATACTCAAGGGTATAACAGGAAGGGTGAAATTCTTGCCTTAATGGGGCCTTCTGGCAGTGGGAAAACAACCTTGTTAAAGATATTGGGAGGAAGATTGCAAGAAAATGTCAGAGGAACTGTCACATACAATGACATCCCATATAATACAGCTATCAATAGGAGGTATATTACCTATCCATCAATAATTCTTTTTTCCTTCTCTCTTTCTATTGCCTTAAAACCAAGAATATATAAAAGTCTTTCTTTCAATGTACATGATTTTGTATTAACTTCCATACCGAATTGAGCAATGTTGTGCTAGGTGGGTTTCGTGACACAAGATGATGTGCTTTTTCCACAATTGACTGTAGAGGAAACCTTAGTTTTTGCTGCATTCTTAAGACTTCCAAGCAAGATGAGTCGACGTCAGAAGTATGAAAGAGCTGAAGTGATTATTAAAGAATTAGGCCTGGAAAGGTATGTGAGCTACCTTTCCATGAACTTCCTTCTCGCCCTTGATTACAAAGCACCACAATCTAAAACTGTCAAAAGAAATTGAACATGATTGTTGCAACTGTTCATTCCTGAATTTCACAATCATAGATGTCGTCACACNCAGGCTAGCGGGGCCTTACTAATTCAGGGGGAGCCTCGAAAAGCACTGTAGAGAGGAATATCCTTGTCCCCTCTTCATTCTATACAGGGTTTCAAACCTTTCTTCAACATAGGTGACAACGAGCCAGGCAGAGATGGAAGATATCAAACACGGGAATATGAAGCAAGCTCACCTTCCTTTTTGATCATTTTAATAGAGGGGGATGAAGAAAATGGACAAAACAGACTCGCATTTCTCGTCAAACAAATATAGGAAAAGAATCATATTGAAAATGCTCCTAACCCAACCCCTTCCTTCGTAAAGCCCATGTATTGTAAGTTATCCGAACCTGCCCGGAGTGAGTCTCCCATAGAGTCAAGTGAAGTTGGTGAGCTGTATGATGGGCAACTATCTCCTACGGATCGGAGAGGACTCAGTTGTTAGTTAGTAAGCCCTTGGTTTTGGGGTTGACCTTTTCACACTATTCTATATGAACCAATGGATCGTGACAAGTCGTTACTACTAGCAATGACTTCCTCTTTCATTACTTCATTCTTTCCATATCCCTCTCCTTTGTTCTCAGTTACTCATCAAATGGCACTCAGTTCATATCTTTAAGTTCGATCATTGACAAGGTTGAAAGAAAGGGTGGGCCATTGATAAAGAATCAATGGAAAACCAAAATGCTAGTAGATGGCGGGCCTCAGCTTTTCTTTTAATTAATGAAACTCGCTAGTTATTATGAACTAAAATAAAAAAAAAATTGGATTTAGAAGGCTTGTTCAAAAGAAAACAAACACGTGGGTGGCATTATGACTGGGGTGTCAGTTAGAAAGGTTCTTACAATGTTCGTTCAATCAAGCAACATTTGTTTTCTTAACTTAAGGAGAGGGAAGAGGACTTTCTAAGAGGAACTTAGGGCCTATGAACAGAACAACACAACAAAATGATGAAATGAAGAAGAATGAATGGGAGGCGTGGGAGGAAGGACTGACGAACTTCTTACTTGTGTTTGGTTAACTACTTTACTGACTTGGGGTTATTTCTCGTAAGTGGTATGCCTACACCCCGTACACACACTCACTATATCTATATACGTATAAGATTGAGGTTCCACAAGCGTTACTTCCGGGTACTGTATTTGAAGCAGTTGTTCGAATTCCTTATGATATGCAACTGAAACAAGTTCTTCCTAATGGTAAAACGGGGGTGTTGAACGTAAGGGATGTTCTTATTTTACGGAGGGGTTTGAATTAGCTCCTCCCGGTCGTATCTCTCAAAAGAACAAAGTTCTTGTTAGAGATTATTTATGATAAAAAAATGAAATTATGAAAACTCATTTGTCTTATTTAGACCCTTCTGAAAAATCTACATTACATACGCTTTTTCTACGAGATGCTGGAAACCCCGTTGAGTTCTTACGCTTTTATGTTGACAACTCAATTCATTCGATTACTACAGGGATGAACCCAATCCGGAATATGAACCATAAAAGAAAATACCTATTAAACTTATTACAAGAATACCAGTTACAATACCTATTATCTAAAGAGGAATCCTTCTAGTAGTATCAGCCATTTACCCCACTTCCTTCTAGATTTCATCAAGTGGTCATGCTAGAGACATAAACAGTCATGGATAATGAAATTATGGGATCCTTNTACAGTACCTATTATCCAAAGAGGAACCCTTCCAGTAGTATCGGCCATTTACCCCACTTCCCTCCAGATTTCATCAAGTGGTCATGCTAGAGACATAAACAGTCATGGATAATTAAATTATGAGATCCTTCCGAATGAGCTAAGAGAATCTTAGTTATTCCCTTTCGTTTTCTTAATTGAAGAAATAATTGGAAAATAAAACAGCAAGTACAAAAATGAGTAATAACCCCCAGTAGAGACTGGTACGATTCAATTCAACATTTTGTTCGTTCGGGTTTCATTGTGTCGTAGCTCTATAATTCGGATTAAGTTTATCGTTGGATGAACTGCTGATATTCATCCAAAAAAAAGATGGTAGATACAGCTAGGCCATGAACAGCCAACCATCATACTGTAAAATTTGTATAGGTTCGATTTATAGTCATTATGGCCTCCTAAAACGATCTACTAAATTCATAGAGTTGTTCCAAAGGATCAAAACGGCCAGTTATTAATGGAATTCCTTGTCGGCTCTCTGTAAAACAATTGTTTGGCTGAGAGATTCCAAACACATCGTAAGCTAAACCGATGCTGACAAATAACCAACCTGAAATGAATAAGGAAGGTATAGTAATGCTATGAATGACCCAGTATCGAATACTGGTAATAATATCAACAAACGAGCGTTCTCCTGTGCTTCCAGACATGCTGAGCTCCACGTATTCTTGTACAGTCACAGAGGATCGATTCCGTAAAAGATGAGATCAGTAAATGACAATTCACTAAAATTGCATCTTTGTGAGATCGTCAATATTGTACTGAGGGCGTCTTGAGAGTATACCGAATCAGTATAGCTATCCTTCTTCTGACACAACAAGGCAATTTGAATTAGTAATAAAAGTACGTACTAAATAATTTCTTTTGATGTAAAATCATCTTCCATTCAATAGAAAATTCTTTCAATTCAACGAAAGAGATTCTCATATTCCGTAGATGCGAGATATAGAAATTTCCCTTTCGTAGTTGTGGAAGCAGTTTTGTTGTTGGAATCCTTTTTTTTTAAAGAAGAAGTTAATGGTCGAGTAACAAATAAGAGTAGTAGATCATATTCGATGAAAGCAAAAATAAAAAAAGAATAATTGGAATCCATAGTTGTGGATCTCGATCCAAAGGTTCTTTCTTGATCTAGCTACAAGGATGGGGCAGTATGGAAAGAAAAAATGTGGAACCTAATAGAAATTACTACTAGTTGGACCAAAAAAAAGATTTTTTCAAGCGATTGTGTGATAACTTTTTCTTCTTCTCAATCATTCAAGATATTATGTGAATTAATATATTACTGAATCTAATGAGTTAAACTTAAATTAAAGTAAAAAGAAAAAGTTTTATAGTTTGATAAGGTAACTGTTCGCTTTAAAATCTAAAATGGATTCGATACAATTCAACAGAATCTAAGAAATGATCAAAATAGAAATGATTTTAGAATTTGATTCTATAAAAATTCAAGTTTCATTTTTGAATGAAGTTAGACGATACAGCTCTTATTAGTTTAATAGTTTACCCAAGAGTTACTCAATGAATCGGTTGATTGGAATTGCGGGATGGATAGATGTTACAGATGATGAATCAATTTCTTTTATATGTCTGTCACTTTATCTTTGTTAGTGCTGTCTGCCTATAATGATAGATGAATCAAAAACTTTTCATTCAACTTCTTCTTTCAATTGAAATTGAGATTTTTGCCTATCCTCCTATTTTGAAAAAATGGAAACTTAGGTAAGTGCTTTCTAAACATATGTATAAAAAGAACATCTTTCATTTAATTTAGCCCTTTCATGCTTACTATAACTAGTTATTTCGCTTTTCTATTAGCGGCTTTAACTAGAACCTCAGCTCTATTTATTGGTCTGAGCAAGATACGACTTATTTAAACTGAATATTTAAAATGAACAATTCATAAAAAGAAATCTTTCTGTGGGATTACATGTATTCTATATTTACTTACGTTACCAATTGTCAATTCTTGGTCATTGTCATTGAGATTCATGTCAATTCGGATTAATATTTAGGTATAGATATTACCTCTTTTTTTTTCTCCTTTCAAACAAAG
>AWOL01S0017347.1:0-18163 GCA_000715115.1 Nicotiana otophora
GTGGCAGAATCATATCTCCGTTGTGGAATGGGCTTATCAGTCATCCCATCTTTACCATCATCATCTTCGAAAGCATCTGGCTCCCTGGGCTGATTCATGAAAATAGACGGAAGTTCTTATTCCGAGGAATCTTCGCAGGAATCAGTACTTACCTCAGAACTATCCTCATGTACTACCCTTATTTAATTACATAGTACAACTTGTGTAAAACAAGTACAACTAACATAAAAGTTTTACAATGCAAGACCCTTATTTGGCTAATAGACAAAACATAAAAGCATGATCAAGAACTAGAAAAAAATTGCATGGCGTTATATATTAGAATTGGTTTTGACAATACATGGACGATGGAAAAATGACCCATGAATAGTATTTGCATGGCATTGGTTTTGGATAAATTTATTGCTTGACATGGATGACTTTTCTTTGATGACATAAGGGGACCTTGAATAGTATGGGGATGGCATAGAACTTGGGAAAATTTATGGCTTGACATGTGTAGGCAGATTAATCGACACACTTGGATTTTATGGTAACTTTGTGTGGGTTAAAGTGTGTAAAAAGTGAAGAACTTGTGCATATTTTTTAGTTTTTTCATAGTAATTGCTTATGGGGTAGAGTGGTGAAAAGAATGAAAAAGGTATTCATACTTGTGTTTCTTCAAATGGGTACTTACCTAGGGGGTTAAGAGGTGAAAATTATTTTAGACACTTGTGCAGTTTTTAGTTTAGAAAAAAGGGGGATTATGGAAGGGGAGTTGGCTAAAAAGGTTTAGAAGACTTATGCAAATTATTTCTTGGCTCATGATTATGCATTATGCTTGTCTTTTAATCCTTCTAGCCTTCACTTTTCAGCTCTTGTGAAATATCTCTTTGCGTGCGAATAATCTTCTTATATATTTCCTGTTCTTTTAACTTTCTTCTTCAGCAACGATGTACCGATATTCCCCATTTAAATTGATCTTAGCAATTTTTGCTGGACACATGTCATAGGTGTCTGGTGAGTCTTCAGGCATTTTGTTTTATCCCATAAGTGATATCTTAACATTTTTCCAATGGAGGTGGGTGGATGAATAATTCAAACTTCCTTCCTCTCATGGCCATACCTCCTCCCGAAGGTTCTTATTTTGCTGAAAAATGAGCATATGAGCTCCAACGTGCTCCTTTTCCATTGCTATGACTGTGACTAGATAATGAAACAAAAAGGACATCGTAGGCATGATAATGTGGTATTGATGGCAGAGATACCAAGTGAACCATAAGATATCCTTTGAAAACTTGTTGGCCTACGCTATGAACACATAGCATAGTTAATATTCCGGATTATCACCTAAAGGTGCTTGTATGGAACCTCCTTAATTTCTAAAAACCTGGAGTTCATAAACACTTTTCGCCCTAATAAGATGGACGAATCAATAGGATCTGAAAAATTAAACAACTCCGACGGGTGATGTAATGATGTAAGTGAAATAATGATGTTGTAAGTAGTTGAATGTAATTGTGAAGTGATATATTTTGTGAAAGGTTATGAGATGAATGTATTTGTACTTATGTTTCCAATGTGTTATAAGCTCTTATGCCCTCATGAGGAGAGGCTATGGTGTTCCTAAATGTTTTAAATGTTCTTGATGTCCTATGATCAGCCATGGCAAGTAGAAGTAAGTGATGGTATGGACATGAAATGTGGCCGTTTGCCAAAATGCGAATTATGAGGCGTTGTATGTCCCTATGGTTTCAATCATAGTATGTATACTAGTAAGATAATTAATGTAAATGACTTCGATGTTAAGTCCCCAAGAAACATGAACTTAGCTAATGACCTTAAGATGACAAAAGAGTATATAATGAAGTGGAAGAGGGGTGTCCTATGCTAAGTGACTATAAATCTTAAGGATAATGTATTTGGGTTGTGTGCCATTGAAAACGACTTGTTCATTTACCATAAATGAGCTAACGTAATTAGTTGTGATCCTCCATGATGAGCATGAACATGAACATGAAGTGTTCAAATGATCCGGGAACTTACGACCTTAAACGTAGTGCTAGTCAGGTCACATTTGGTTTATATATGGTCATGTGAATAATGATGTGTTATGATCCTATGGACAGTCTATAAAACACATAGGTGCATAATATGAATAAACCCTCTTGACGGTCTATGAAACACATAGGTGTATTATATGGTGTATGTGAATCCTATGGACGGTCAATGTAACACATAGGTGTATAATATGATATGTGAACACTATAGACGGTCTATGAGATGCACATGTGTATAATATGATATGTAATTCTATGGACGGTCAACGAAATGCATAGGTGTATTGTGTAAGGAACACTATGGACGATCTACGAAACACATAGGTGTTTTGTAATGTAATATGTGACCCTATTAATGGGCTATGAAATGCATAGGTGTATAATGGTATAGGTGAACCCTGTGGATGGGCAATGAAACACATAGGTATATAATATGGTAGGTGATCCTATGGACGAAATATGAAATACATAGGTGTATGATATGTGAATACTGTGAACAGTCTATGAAACACACAGGTGTATTGTGTAAGTAAACACTGTGAATGGTCTATGAAATGCAAAGGTATATTTGTATTGCATAAGTATACACAGGTGTATTGTGTAAGTAACCACTGTGAATGGTCTATGAAACGCACATGTGTATTATGCAAGTAATCAATATGAACGGTCTATGAAACGCACAGGTGCAATGTATAGGTGTATGATAAGAGAGGGATATGGATGGTCTAGTGAGACCCATTGTTAACACAAACATTAGGTGCCACTTTCATTGGCCTTGTTTGTATATGTTGTTTCAATTACTTTATATTATGTATTCCACGCAGAGTTCATATGGCTTAGTTAATCCTAAAAGAATTTTAAAATGATGTAAGCATAACGAGACTTGTAATTTGAATCTACGGGATATTTTGTAGTTCTTGATTTACTTCGTATGCCTCTTGTTTGAATTACCATGATTTCATACGTTGTTCTGTTTTCCTTACATGTGAGTACTATTCCACATGTACTCACGTCCCGTTTGCTAGGGCGCTGCATTTTTTAACGGATGCATGTATATTTTTACAAGATTATATGGATATTTGATAGGGATCTTTTGTGCAACAGATTATGGTTAGCCTGCTACATTTCTAGTGGGTATTCGAGAGTTGTTGGTTTTATGTACTTAGGTATCTATTGTTATAGAATCTCCATGTATAATGTGGGTCATATACTTACGTTTTGAGTTTCGTCATGTATTTATGTTCACAAATATTTACGAAGCTATCTGCCCATCATGAGAGAAAAAGAAAAAAACATTTATGGGCCATTGAGACAAATGTATTCAATATGAAAGTCAAGATCTAATTATTTTTTGATAAATCATGCATGAGTTATGATGAGAGGTTGATGTAACATAGGCTTGCTCGACTGGGTTTACTCGGTTAAGAGACTGTCACGCTCCCCAAGTTCGGCGCATGACACTAATCCGCCGAGGTTAGTCTTTATACTTTATATTTTTGTGCCGATCCAGGTACCTCTGAGCATGTCGAACGTTAGATAGGGTTTGTGATCTGCTACAGAGACTTCCAGGTATATCTATCACTATGCTCGCAGGTATCATAGTCACAATCTGATATTATCTTTACTATTGTCTATCATCATCTCAAACCGGTATTGTATTTAGAAATTCTAGTGTATTTCAGCATATCTTATGACTCTGTGCTACCGGTTTTGGGGATTATATAACTATTTCCCCATTTTAGCAATGTAATTTCTTTCATCAGTTAAATGTTTATTTAGTTGAGCTAGTTATTTTTATTAAAAGTTATCATGTGTTTGGCTTACCTAGTCTTAGAGATTAGGTGCCATCACAATTCCTAAGGTGCGCTTTGGGGTCGTGACAAATTGGTATTAAAGCTGTATGTTCATAGGTACTACGAGTCATAAGCCAGTTTAGTAGAGTCTTGCCGATCAGTATAGATACGCATATGAGGACATGCACTACCAGTCAGCTGAGTAAACACCCGCGTGCCCAACTAGAGCGGAGAGAGGTTGGGTCCCAGGTAGAGGCCGAGAAGGGGAACATTCTGCAACTTGAGCACCTGCTAGACCAATGATTGAGGAGCCGCCAATAGCTCCGGTTGGGGAGAAGGCACCTGAAACGCCTGCTACTACCTCTGGACTCCACGAGACATTGGCACATTTCATGAGCATGTTTGGTACTTTAGCTCTGGCGGGATTGATCCCAGTTGCTCCAACTACTTCCCAGGCTGGGGGTGGAGCCTAGACTCCCGCCGCCTGTACTCGAGAACAGCGGGTCCATGTTTACAAGGTTCTAGGAGTTATGCCAGCACAACCTGTTATTATGGTTCAACCTTATGTCAAGCCAGAGGCATCAGAAGAGGAGCAGAGGAGGCATGAGAGGTTCAAGAAGTATGATCCTCCTACTTACAGTGGTACAGCTTCTAAAGATGCACAGAGTTTTCTAGACCGACGGCATCATATTCTCCGCAACATGGGCATTATGAAGGTGAGCGGGGTCGCCTTTACTATATTTCGGCTAACAGGGGCAACATATAGGTGGTGGCAGGCTTATGAAGAGGGTAGGCGAGATTATGCAGTGCCACTCATTTGGACTAAGTTTTCAGATATATTTTAGAGGGTACTCATTTTATAGACCCTCCGGGATGCGTGGTGCACAGAGTTGGAGTAGCTATGTCAGGGGATTATGACGTTGTCAGAGTATTCCATGAGGTTTAGCGAGTTATCCCGCCATGCACCTACTTTGGTTTCTATAGTCAGAGATCGAGTCCACGGATTTACCAAGGGGCTCAGTTATGGTCTTAGATTTAGTATGGCACGAGAGTGGAAGAATGATACTCCCTTTCAGTAGGTTGTAGAGATAGTTCGCAGATTATAGCGTATGCGAGGCCAGGAGAGGGAGGAAAGAGAGGCTAGGAGGCCACAAGACTCTAGTGGAATTAGTGGTTCCCGCGTCGCGGTCATTATAGAGGTTATATGGGTCAACCAATTCATTCTACATTTTAGGCTACTTGTAGTGCTACATCTATTTGAAGGTCATAGATCACCCATTATGCACAGTCACTTTCGAGTTCCCTCCTTCTCAGGGTGCCTTCAGCGTTAGACTCTATTTTAGCAGCCATGCCCGCATAGAGGTTGTTTGGAGTATGAAGATACTAGGCATATGGTCAGGGACTGTCCTAGACATAGGAGGGGTGCACCTCCACTGTGTCCACAGGTTCCACAAGTTTCATTGGCTATGGTTCTGCTCCAGTTGCTGATCCACATACACAACTAACTAGGGGTGGAGGTCAGGCGGGTAAAGGTCTTCTAAGAAGGGGAGGCCAGACCTGTTGCTATGCTTTTCGGGTAGAACTGAGGTTGATGCATCAGATGATGTCATTACAGGTATGGTTCCAGTTAGTCATAGAGATACATCAAATTAATTTGATCTGAGTTCAATGTATTCATACGTGTCATGTTACTTTGCTTCATATTTGGATGTATCTTGTGATTCCTTGAGTACGCGTGTTTATGTGTATATGCATGTGGGTGATTCTATTGTGGTAGACTGTGTCTATCGATCATTTTTTGTCACTATCAGGGGTTATAAGACCAGGGCTAACCTTCACTACTAAATATGGTGGACTTTGACATGATATTCGGTATGGATTGGTTGTCTCCAAATTACGTTATTCTGGATTGTCACGCCAAGACTGGGACATTGGCTATGACGGGTTTGCCATAGTTGGAGTGGAGAGGTACATTGGATTATGTTCTTAGTATGGTGGTATATTTCCCTAAAGCACAAGTGATGGTTGAGAAGGGGTGCTTCACATATCTGGCCTTTGTTAGGGATGTTAGTGTTGATACTCCTACCGTTGAGTTAGTTCCAATAGTGAGAGATTTCCTAGATTTGTTTCCAGTAAACCTGTCAGGCATGGCACCCGATAGGGACATCGATTTTGGTATTGACTTGGTGTCGGGCGCTAAGCCCATTTCTATTCTACCATATCACATGGCACTAGTAGAGTTGAATGAATTAAAGGAACAATTTCAGGAGTTGATTGATTTGGGTTTCATCTGATCGAGTATCTCGCCTTGGGATGTTCGAGTTCTATTTGTGAAGAAGAAGGACGACTCTATGAGGATGTGTATTGATTACAGGCAGCTGAACAAAGTTACAGTCAAGAAGAAGTAGCAACTAGTGCGCATGGATGATTTGTTTGATCCATTTGGCTTTATTAGTTGGCGTTCTCGGGTCACGTGTTGTCTAGTGTGGGGATCAAGGTGGATCCAAAGAAGATTGAGGCAATTTAGAGTTGGACCAAACTGTCTTCAGCTACAAAGATTTGGAGCTTCTTGGGTTTGGCAGGTTATTATCGACGTTTCATGGATTTTGTTTCATCCCTCGCAACTCCTTTAACTAGATTGACCCAAGAGGGTGCTCCTTGAAGATGGTATGATGAGTGTGATGTGAACTTTCAGAAGCTTTATACTACATTGATTAAATCCCCAATGTTGGTGTAGCCTACATGTTCGGCATCTTACACCGTGTATTGGCCTTCATGCGTTGTTGATGCTAGACGGTCAAGTGATTGCCTATCCGTTCAGGCAGTTGAAGATTCATGACATGAATTACCATGTGCATGATTTAGAGTTTGCATCCATTGTTCACGCACTGAAGATTTAGAGGCACTATCTATACGACGTTCTATGCGAGGTCTATATCGACCATCGGAGTCTCCAATAGTTGTTCAAGCAAAAACACCTTAATTTGCGACAACAGAGATGGTTAGAGTTACTAAAAGACTATGTTATTACCATATTTTATCAACCGAGGAAGGCTAATATGCTGGCCGATGCATTGAGTAGGAAGGCTAAGAGCATGGGCAGTTTGGCATATTTACGTGTAGCAGAGAGGCCACTAGCCATAGATATTCAGGCTTTGGCCAATCAGTTTGTGAGATTGGATATTTAGGAGCCTAGCCGAGTTTTTGCTTGTGTTGTGGCACAATCACCATTGTCAGAGCGTATCAAGGACCGCCAGCTTGATGACCCTCACTTGATGGTATTGAGGGACACGGTGCAGCTGGGTGGTTCTAAGGAGGTTAAGATTGGTAATTATGGTGTTATGTGGCTTTATGGTTGGATTTTTGTTCCACAATTTGATGGGTTGAGAGATTTGATCATTGAGAAGGCTCACATCTCGCGCTATTCCATTCACCCAAGCATCACTAAGATGTGTCGGGACTTAAAATAGCATTATTTGTGGTGGAGAATGAAGAAAGATATTGTTGCTTATGTCTCTTAGTGTTTGAATTGTCAAGAGGTGAAGTATGAGCATCACAAATCAGGAGGGTTAGCTAGGCGATTAGAGATACCGGAGTACAAGTGGGAGCACATTACTATGGATTTTGGGATAGGCTTGCCACATACCATGAAAAAATATGACGCAGTATGGGTTATTGTGGCCAAACTGACCAAGTTTGCACACCTCTTTCCGGTCATGACTGCCTACTTTTCAGAATAGCTGGCTCGAATTTATATTCGGAAGATTGTTCATGTTCATGGTGTGACGGCGTCTATTATCTCCAATTGAGGCACACATTTCACACCGCACTTTTGGAAAGCTGTATAGTGTGACTTAGGCATACAGATCAAGTTGAGCATGCCATTTTATCCACAGAAGAACAGGCAGTCCAAGCACACTATTCAGATCTTGGAGGACATGTTACGTGCTTGTCTTATTGATTTTGGGGGTTCATGTGATCAGTTGTACCGCTCATAGAGTTTGCCTACAACAACAGCTATCAGTCGAGCACCTAGATGGCTCCTTATGAGGAAATATATGGGAGGCAGTGGCATTCTCCGATTGTATTGTTTGAGCCAGGGGTGGTTAGGTTGTTAGGCACTAATTTTGTTTGAGAAGCTTTGGAGAAGGTGAAGATGATTTAGGATTGGCTTCGCACGGCGCGGTCCAGGCAGAAGAGTTATGCTGATCAGAGGGCTCGTGATGTAGCATTCATGGTGGGTGAGATGGATTTACTCAGAGTTTCACCCATGAAGGGTGTGATGAGGTTCGGAAAGAAGGGCAAGTTAAGCCCTCGCTGTATCAGCCCTTTTGAGATCCTTGAGATATTAGGTTTAGTGGCCTACAGACTTGAACTTCCACCCAACTTATCAGCAATTCACTCGGTGTTACATGTTTCCATGCCACGGAAGTAATATGGTGATCCATCATATTTATTAGATTTCAGCTCAGTCTAATTGGACAAAGATTTTACTTATGTTGAGGAGTCGGTAGCTATCCCTGACAAAAAGAAGTTGAGGTTAAAGAACATTGCTTAAGTGAAAGTACAATGGAGCTTTCAACCGATCAAGGAGGTGACTCGGGCGACCGAGCATGACAAGCAGAGTCATTATCCCCAGCTTTATGGCACTTCAGGTATGTCTCTATGCATGTTTGAGGAAGAACGTTTGTTTTAAGAGGGGGAGAATGTAGAGACCCGACCGGTTGTTTCGTGTAATTGAGCCATGTTTCTCCTTTTGAGTAGTTCTTGTATGGTTGGACTCATTATCGAATTTGTGTTCCGATTTTGTAAGTTTGGTCGGGTTCCGAGACGTGGGCACGAGGTTGAATTTTTGTTTCTTTTTTAAAGATTGCAACTTTATTGTTCGGAATAGCTTCCTATAGTTTGAATTTATGGTAGGAAGTTGTTTTGGCTAGATTCGAGCCGTTCAGAGTTGGATAATCGTGGGAAAGGCTAACTGGTGGGTTGAGTTAGCTTGTTTTTGAGGTGAGTGTCTTGCCTAACATTGTGTGGGGGAATTACCCCATAGGATTGGTGTTGTTTTGTGTGAATCGTGATATTGGAAGACGTGTACGCCAGGTGACAAGTGAGTACACCTGCTAAATCTGGTAATTGACCGGTTTTAGTTGTATAGATTCCTTTCATGCCTTTAATTGAGTTGCCATAATATGTTATATTCATCATCATTAGTTTATCTTCACATGATTTACTTGTCATCCCTAATTGTCTTTACATGTTTAGTTGAAGTTATTGTCCTCTCTGTTACTTATTCATTATATAACCAATGAGTCCCTTAGTTGAAGTTTCTATATTTTGGAATATCTTATTGTTGAATTTGGTATTGAGTTATAAACGCCGTAATTCACATTGAGGTAAAGTTATAAATTGTTGAAATTCCATTCTTGTGGAGTTATTCACTTTCGGTTGCCATTCTTGAGACTCTTGTGCATAATGTAGTTTAGCCATGTGCTATTTATTGTGGAAACACTATTATTGTTGACTTCTTTGGCAATTTGTGATATTGGGAACTTGAGGTGCTATTTGTGATATATTGTGATATTGATACGCATGTGGTGGTATAAGGATTGGGGTCGAAACGCATGGTGAGATGTGGTGGGCTTGATACGCTTGTTACTAGTAAGGGAATTACTTGAAGCCACGCGGTGTGATAAGGTGGGCTAAAATGCGGGAAACTATTTCAAAAAAAATGTTTTTCAAAACTAAATGCAAGGCTCCCGCGGTGGTGTAAGGAATGATTGTGATTTGTTTTGTGATAAGAGACTACGAGGCAGTACCTCGGTAGTGATGCCTGCTAATACCTTTCTATTATATTTCATTTTCCCTTTTTATAGATAATGTTGTATAGGGATGTTCTGTATACTGTTGTAGAGCTTGGGACTTGGTATCACCGGATTTTGGGAAGTTTGTTCTGTTGACTTGCAGATTTCTTTTATTTTAGTTATTGAGTTATTGAAAGTTTTTATCATTTTCTCAGTTAAATTCTGCATGAATGTATGTCTTACCTACTCTTAGAGACTAGGTGCTATCACAACATCCTAAGGAGGGAAATTGGGTTAGTGACAAGTTGGTATCATAATGCTAGGAATAGGTTTAATGAGTCAGAAGAAGGTTTAGTAGAATCTCACAGATCGTAATAGAGACTTTTGTACTTATCTTCGAGAAGCTATGGAACTATTAGGAAACTTCACTTGTTTGAACCCTAATCGTGCGAATTTGTTGACTTCAGATTTTTAAATCTATGTCTTTCTATTCTCTCACATATGGTGAGGACATGCACCACTGGATCCAATGTCAGATACAGGCGCCCCCTGCTAGAGCCGTGAGAGACTGGGGCCGGGACCTGGGAGAGGCCAAGGAGGGGCATGTAGTGCAGCCAGAATAGCTTCCCGAGCTGCGACAAAGGAGCCACCGGTAGCTCCAGTTGGGAGGTAGGCATTTGCGGCGCTTGTTTCTACCTCTGCACTTCAAGAGACTCTCACCCAGTTCTTAAGCATATTTGGTAATCTAGCTCAAGCGGGGTTGATTCCACTTGCAACGGCAACATCTCAGGCTGGGGTAAGAGCGCAGACTCCCGCAGCCCGTACCCCAAAGTAGTGATTCCATGATGAGCAGATCCCAGAGGTTATACCAGTGTTTCCGGTTCTGCTAGTACAACCCGAGGTTAGGGAAGCACCTTTTAAGAAGGAGCATCTCAAGATCTAGTGGTACAAGAAGTACCATCCTCCTACTTTTAGTGGCCTAGCTACAGAGGATGCACAAGGCTTTCTGGAGAAGTGCCACCGTATTCTCTATACCATGGGTATAGTGGAGACAAGCGGGGTTGCTTTCACTACTTTCCAGCTATCGAGACCAGCATTATAGTGGTGACGGGCTTGGGAGGAGGATAGCCCAACCGAGGCAGCTTCACTCACATGGGCTCAGCTTTTATTGATGTTATTGAGAGAGTTTGTTCCCCGCAGCCTTTGGGATGCATGGCGTGAGAAGTTTGAGTAGTTGCGCTAGGGTGCTATGATCGTATAAAAGTATGCTCTCAAGTTCAGTGAGTCGTACAGATATGCACCTGCCTTGGTTTACACACTTAGAGATCAAGTCTGTCAATTTATCAAGGGGATCAGCTATGATATTAGATTGAGCATGGCTCGAGAGTTGCAGACTGACACTCCATACCAGCTAGTGGTAGATATTACACGGAGATTGGAGGGTTTGCGGGGCTAGGAGACAGAGGACAGGGAGGCTAAGAGGCCTCGAGATTCTGGTAGATATAATGGTGTTCGTGCCCTAGTTGTAGCCCGTCGTGGTAGAAGCTATGTGAGCCGTCATGTTTATTTAGCATTTCTAGCTTCCAGTGGTATTCCAATAACTCCCAGGTCTCAGGTTGCCCATTATGCAACGACACTGTCTAGTTCAACTCCAGCACAAGGTGCTTTCAGCGGTTAGTCCAGCTGACCAGGCACGAGCCAGTTTCATCAGAAAACTCCTCGTAGAGCTTGTCTTAAGTGTGGTGATACTCGTCATATGGCGAGGGAATGCCCCAGACTCAATATGAGTCCACCTCTACATACTACTTAAGCTCCACTTATTCCACAAGGTCCCCAGACTTCTCAGGCCATGGTTACCGCACCAGTTGCCACTCCACCTGCTCAGCTAGCTAGGGGTGGAGGTCAGGTGGGTAGGGTCTCCCTTGAGGGGGAGGCCAGGACAGATGTTATGCTTTCCCGAGTAGGACGGAGGTGGTTGCATCAAACTCAGTTATCAGAGGTATTGTTCTGGTTGTCATAGAGATTCATCAGTCTTATTTGATCTAGGCTCCACATATCCATATGTATCATCTTACATTGCTCTGTATTTGTGTATATCACGTGATTCTTTGAGTTTTCCTATCATTTTGATCTAGGCTCCACTTATCCATACCGGAATGCATATATAGCCTTTGAGAGAGATGTCAATGTTGATACTCCTACCGTTGAGTCAGTTCCGGTAGTGAGAGACTATCCAGATGTATTTCCGCCGGATCTTCCGGGCATGCCTGTAAGGCCCCGTAAAATTTCGCAAAGGAATTTAAGCTTTCTATCACGACACAAACCAATGGGCCACCACGGGCACCAGGTGCCTTACTCAACCGAGTACCAACGTAATAGATACTCAAACTATAAGTAAATGAACTGGAAAGGCTGTCATAGATAACTAGAATAAAGCATGAGGGAATACTCGACATAGGATGACCCAACATGATATACCAACTTATACATATGACGTACGGGCCTATAAGGCCGGCATGATCCTTTATATACTCAAAANTCCGGTAGTGAGAGACTATCCAGATGTATTTCCGCCGGATCTTCCGGGCATGCCTGTAAGGCCCCGTAAAATTTCGCAAAGGAATTTAAGCTTTCTATCACGACACAAACCAATGGGCCACCACGGGCACCAGGTGCCTTACTCAACCGAGTACCAACGTAATAGATACTCAAACTATAAGTAAATGAACTGGAAAGGCTGTCATAGATAACTAGAATAAAGCATGAGGGAATACTCGACATAGGATGACCCAACATGATATACCAACTTATACATATGACGTACGGGCCTATAAGGCCGGCACGATCCTTTATATACTCAAAACATAGGCCGAGAAGGCCATACAAGTATCCATATACATGAAATCTATCTACAAGCCTGAAAAAGTAGATAAATACCATAAAGGTCAGGACAGGACCCCTCCATACCAATTAATACATGTCCAAATCATACTGACCAAATAAGCAACTTCAGAGCAAATGGAGCGCACCAACACCTTTCGCTGAGCTGATAGGCTACTTGGAGGACTTTCAACCTGTCTATCGAAACATGCATCATGAAACACAGCATCCCCAGGCAAAAGGGACGTCAGTACAAATAAAGTACCAAGTATGTATGGTAGGAAATGCCGTATACAATAGACATGAAAGAAACACGGAGTAAAGGACTCAACCTATAAGTCTGAATAGCTCTGTAAATCATGAAACACTTTTAATGTCATGCATATATATATAAATGTCATACCATGCATAGGTATATTCCTACATAACATCATCAAGCCTTTGAGGGCATCCCATCATATCATCTCGCCCACTATAGGCNAGCAAAATCCTCAACGTATACCAGCTGATCAGGTGGTGCTACTTATATAATGCCATAACCTTTCCCCATATCCCATATACATATAAAATACGCGTATATAACACCATCTAGTCATGGGTAAATGTACAAGTATAAATGAATGAAATGCATAAGAAGTAAGTAAATAAGATTTCCTGGAATGTCATAAGATCAATATGCCTTCGGATAAACTTTATCAACTACGTATTTTTCTGAGACCCATGAACAGAAGATATATTAATAAGACACATGGGAATTCAAGAACATAGGCACCCCTAGTGCTTCTATAAATGGAGACATTTATGGAAGTTGTGTATTTTCTCATTTTGTTTATATTATATGGAACATGCCAAAAGGAAAGAAGGGATAGCCTTAACATACCAGAGCCGATTATCATGAGAATCCCTCTAACACACGTCAATCGCGACAAAACACGTAGCGGCGAGATAGAAGTAGGGGCAAATCCGTATGATATTCTTGAGAAGGATTGTATCGTACTCCCTTTAGAATTGCAATCTCACAATGCTATAGTATTATGCAGTTTCATACAAACTCTTGTTTGAGATTTCACTCATATCTTAGCAACTTAAGCATCTCACTTAACAATGTAGGGAAAATCTCTTATAGTTGTGGGTTCATAAGAAGTTTTGGTAAGCTCTAAACATTTCCCTTTAGTGATATATGTAGGTGTTTTTATCATAGGTGTGGGTCCCACTTTATGGATTACTTTTGCCCAAAAATCCCCTAAATATGCCACCTAAATACCTAAACCAAGATTCACCATTTGGCTTGATTAAGAATGTCACTTGGCCGTGTTGAGAGGCCCTTTAGGCTTATCCACAATTTCCTAATTAGCTTGTTTATCTCCCACTAAACCAATAATTAACCAATTACCCACATAATTAAGAATCATCTCAAATTACTTAAAATACTAATCACCTTTAACACACATTATATACCTTACTATCATGGTCATGTGGTATAGTACTAGTCCATAGATACGGGGTATTATAGCTTGGACTGNGGCAAAATCCTCAACGTATACCAGCTGATTAGGTGGTGCTACGTATATAACGCCATAACCTTTCCCCATATCCCATATACATATAAAATATGCGTATATAACACCATCTAGTCATGGGTCAATGTACAAGTATAAATGAATGAAATGCATAAGAAGTAAGTAAATAAGATTTCCTGGAATGTCATAAGATCAATATGCCTTCGGATAAACTTTATCAACTACGTATTTTTCTGAGACCCATGAACAGAAGATATATTAATAAGACACATGGGAATTCAAGAACATAGGCACCCCTAGTGCTTCTATAAATGGAGACATTTATGGAAGTTGTGTATTTTCTCATTTTGTTTATATTATATGGAACATGCCAAAAGGAAAGAAGGGATAGCCTTAACATACCAGAGCCGATTATCATGAGAATCCCTCTAACACACGTCAATCGCGACAAAACACGTAGCGGCGAGATAGAAGTAGGGGCAAATCCGTATGATATTCTTGAGAAGGATTGTATCGTACTCCCTTTAGAATTGCAATCTCACAATGCTATAGTATTATGCAGTTTCATACAAACTCTTGTTTGAGATTTCACTCATATCTTAGCAACTTAAGCATCTCACTTAACAATGTAGGGAAAATCTCTTATAGTTGTGGGTTCATAAGAAGTTTTGGTAAGCTCTAAACATTTCCCTTTAGTGATATATGTAGGTGTTTTTATCATAGGTGTGGGTCCCACTTTATGGATTACTTTTGCCCAAAAATCCCCTAAATATGCCACCTAAATACCTAAACCAAGATTCACCATTTGGCTTGATTAAGAATGTCACTTGGCCGTGTTGAGAGGCCCTTTAGGCTTATCCACAATTTCCTAATTAGCTTGTTTATCTCCCACTAAACCAATAATTAACCAATTACCCACATAATTAAGAATCATCTCAAATTACTTAAAATACTAATCACCTTTAACACACATTATATACCTTACTATCATGTTTATGTGGTATAGTACTAGTCCATAGATACGGGGTATTATAGCTTGGACGTATTTTATCTCAAAATGTTAAACTTCGACGGAACTCATTTTCTTCGATTCGCTTACCCTCTCACCTTCACGAATTTACTTATCACTTGTTTGAAATAGCATAATACTTATAACCTCAAAATAATCTTTTCCTTGAACTAATATCAATTATCTTATGACAAATCTAACATACAATACTACGGGGTGTAAAATCGTCGTAATACTACGGATCTAACATCGACGTAATACTATGAGGTGTAACATCATTCCCCCCTTTGGAATATTCGTCCTCGAATGTTGACTGATGAACTTATCATTTTCATAACCTATGTCTTCCGAATACTTTCGTACTCTGCTTGCCATCTAGGCAAGTGTTCTGTGAATAAATCCAAAGGCCAGGGCATTCCCCCCCTATGCCTCTTGGGAGGGGGGGGGGTCAGAATGACTTGGAACACTTAGTTCCAAGATTTAAAGCTTAAGTTGAAATAATTGACAGAATGAAGAATTATGTGTAAACGGCCCAAGAATGGAATTTTGATGGTTCTAATAGCTCCGTATGGTGAATTCGGATTTAGAAGTGTGTCCGGATATTTTTTTAAAGGTCCGTAGTAATATTTTGCTTGAATTGGCGAAAGTAGGAAATTTAGGTTTGGAAGTTTGACTGGGGAGTTGACTTTTTGATATATGGCTCGAAATCCGATTATGGTAATTTGAATAGGTCTGTTATGTCATTTATAACTTGTGTGCAAAATTTGAGGTCAATCGGATTTGATTTGATAGGTTTCGGCATCGAATGTACAAGTTGGAATTTGTTAGTTTTCATTAGGCTGGAATTGGGGTATGATTCGTGTTTATATATTGTTTTATGTGATTTGAGGCTTCGACTATGTTCGCATTATGTTTTAGGACTTGTTGGTGTATTTGGTTGAGGTCTAGGGGGCCTCGGGTGACTTTCGAATGGTTAACGAATCGAATTTTGGACTTGGAGTTTTGCTAAAGTTTTTCTGGTGCACTGTCTGTTTTCCTTCTACGCGATCGTGTAAGAAGGTCTGCGGTGGCGCAGGCTAAATTTGACAGCTTGAATATTTGTGCTATGCATTCGGNTATATTGTTTTATGTGATTTGAGGCTTCGACTATGTTCGCATTATGTTTTAGGACTTGTTGGTGTATTTGGTTGAGGTCTAGGGGGCCTCGGGTGACTTTCGAATGGTTAACGAATCGAATTTTGGACTTGGAGTTTTGCTAAAGTTTTTCTGGTGCACTGTCTGGTTTCCTTTTACGCGATCGTGTAAGAAGGTCTGCGGTCGTGCAGGCTAAATTTGACAGCTTGAATATTTGTGCTATGCGTTCGGTTAGGTAAATCCGCGATTGCAAAGCTATTGGCCAGCAATACTGGGCGAACATGTGGATTATGTCGTGTTCGCAGAGAGTGAATAAGGCAACTGGAAAATTCACGCGATGTGCTATGCGATTGTGTAGGGTGGAGGAAGATGTGCTTCGCGATCCCATGAAGGGATACACGATCAAGTAAGACAAAATTACGGCAGGGGAAAATAGTTCTTAGCGATCGCGTGAGTTGGTCTGCGATCGCATAGTGGAAATGACCGGGCATCAGAACTTATGTTATGTTCCTCTCATTTTCTATTTTTGATGATTTCGAGCTCGGGGAGAGGTGATGTTCAAGAGAGTTTCAATGGAAACATCGGGGTAAGTGTTCTTAACTCAATTTGGGTCAAATTACCCAAATCTATATTTATTTTTAGCATTTAATTAGTGTTTTAAGTTGGAAAAAAATTATGAAAACCCTTAAGGTAAAATTGAAGATTTGAGGGTTGAGTTGATGACTCGATAAGTCACATAACTATAATTGAACACAGAATAAGAAGTAAATGGGGAAACGGGGCTGCAACACTCAAAACAACCAGTCGGGTTGTTACATTCCCCATCCTAAACAAACGTTCATCCTCGAATGGGTTTAGAATTATACCTTCAGTGTCAAATAGGTGTGGATATTTGCTCCGCATCTCCCGATCAGTTTCCCGAGTAACTTCTCTGACTGGCTGACCTCTCCACTACACTTTCAGTGAGGCTATGGTATATCATCTTGACTTTCGAACTTGCTGATCTAAAATAGTCACCGGCTACACTTCATAAGTCAAATTAACACCTAGTTGAACCGTGCTAAAGTCCAAAACATGAGACGGATCCCCGATATATATACGGAACATAGATACATGAAACACTAAATGAACACCCAATAGACTAGGCAGTAATGCAAGTTTATAAGCCACATCTCCAATCCTCTCAAGTACCTCAAAAGGGGGAATGATGTTACAACCCATGTTTTCGTACGTACGAGTCATCATAAGTCAATTGATGTAAGCTCAAAAATGAAATCATATTTGAAAAGTTTGCAAAGTAAGTTAATCATATTACCTCGGAGGTTACAAATATTGAAGATCATGAACAACAAGTACAAAGATGGTTGGAAGTTTCAGAAGCTAAAGGAATTGAAAACAAATAATGTTTCGTCGAAAGTCGACAAATTGGGAATGTTATAACATGTACTTTTGGAGTGAGACCAGGGTGTTTAAATTGATAAGTAGGTTATGTTATGAGTTATGTTAGTCGTATGATAGTCGTGTGTTATGTTTTGAAGTCAAGCGAGTGGTGGAACAAAAGTCGATGAAAGTCATCACAAGTTACGTTCATAAGTTTTACAGAAACTTTGGGTCAAATGTAACTGCCATTTTCTACCAATATACTTAGATTTATGGGATGTTCCACCCATCAAATTAAATATCTATGAGTCTATATCCCAACGCACTAAACCGTTTGTGCATACGACATCGGAGTAGAGAGATATGGGCATGTTTGCGATACTGCGCAAGCTGCTAGGTGACAAGTAGGTGTGTCACCTACTTGCTTAAATGAAAGCCCAAAAAGGGGCCATTTCGGGTCGTCCAAAGAGGCATTTTAAAGGCATGTTTTCTTCATATATTAGAATTAAAATAGAGCATAATAATCAGACATAAGCTCTGCAACAAAATCCTCCCAAAATATTTCCCACAAACCCTAATTGATTTTCTCTCCCTTTCAAGTTCTAAT
>AWOL01S0017349.1:5299-33748 GCA_000715115.1 Nicotiana otophora
AAAGTAAAACGACCAGTCGAGTAGTTACAATTAGTTGACTTTACGAACAACTCAAAATTGGCACTCACAATATTTGGTTACCCATTTGGAAAGTAGTTGTCACATTTCAAATTTGTTTTTAAGTAACGATATTTCATGATCTAGAGTCCCTATCTACGATGTCTTAGTTTACATTCAATTAAGCAATAAAATCAATTTCTTACTATTTTCTCAAGATATGCAAAATTTTCAGATTCCCTAATTTCCTATTATGATAATATGAACTTTGAATATTAGATTTGATAAGAACATTATGCAATCAATCTATTTAAAAGGGTTTTCTCCTCTTGTAAGAAGCAAGTCATATAGCAAACTAAAAAACCTCTGCTTTATTCTTAATTTGCTCTAGTTTCTAACAAATAGATTCAAGGGAACGCGGTTCTAGTTCTAAACAAGAACTTATCAAGTGAGTTATTTTTCCATTTTTTTCTTCTTTTTCATTCTTTCTTGTAATTTATTTTACTGTCATGACTCAAAATCAAACTAGTCGTGATGGAACCTAACTCAATCCGCTAGGTAAGCCAGTTTAACAATAATCCAACTTCAAATGAGATTTACTGAGAAAATATTGATGAAATAATTGAACTTTTATACAACATCCCAAGGACTGATAGTACAAATCACGAGCTTCTAAGATTTAGAGTTTACAAAGTTGGTATGAAATAAATACATCATTTGTTCGAAATATACATAAACAGATTCATAAATCTAAAGCTACCAAGAATAAGAGGTAGCTATAACCGGAACGCAGGTACATCTTCAATGCCAGCTCCCGCCACACACACCAATATCAGCTCCAAAATCTTCACGCAAGGTGTAGAAGTGTAGTATGAGTACAACTAACCCCATGTACTCAATAAATAATAATCCTAACCTTAGGTTAAAAGCAGTGACGAGTTTGAACAACGGTCAGGGTCCAACACCAATAGCCAAGAACAACTCATAACAATATAATAAAAGCAGTACAAGAAACAACTCAAAGATATGATGCCCAACTCGTTCACAGTTATGGAAAAATAAACATGCTTTCAAGTATAACAGTGAAACCGAAATCTTTTATCGAAATTACCAAAATATGAGTAAATCAAAAGATTGTGATTTTTTCCCAAAAACCTTCGATAACAGATAATATATTGCATTCTCGGATGGCCTGAGGAAAGTACATCTCTATGCCTACATGTCAATGTGCATGTGAAATCATGAATTTCACAGAACTGTGTAGCATGAGGAAATGCATATCTATGCACGTATGTCAAGTATGCATGTCGAATGAATGCATCACAGTGATGAACTCATGTACTCACACTCTCAGAGTACTTAATCTCACTGTCTCGCACTCTCACTTATCACGCTTATTCACTCAGCACTGTACGGTACCTGTGCTCAATGCTGGTACATCAGACTCTGGAGGGGCGGATCCTACCCCAGCACTAATAAAACATGTTGCGGGCCATAACCCGATCCTATCAAGAATCAATAATACCTGTTGTGGCGTGCAACCCGATCCCATCATGAATCAATAAAACTTGTTGCGGCGTACAATCCGATCCCATCAATATCACTCACAAGTAGGCCCTCGGCCTCACTCAGACATCAATCTCTCCAGTCTCTCAACTCACAATACTCGTGCAAATTGGCCCAAAATAATGATACATGATGTAACAATAAATGATGAATGCGACTGAGTACATAACTGCAATTTAAGAAAATAATTCAAGCAACAAAAACGACCTATGTGGGACCCAACAGTATCAACATATACCCTAAACATGATTTCTAATATGAATCACAGCTCAATTTCTCTAACACATGGAGAATACATGAATAATAACAAGATTAGATAACTACACAATTCCACGAAATCCACCAAGTCATAATTACTACGGTGCACATACACACGCCCGTCACCTAGCATGTGCATCACCTCAACACCAACCACATAACACGTATTTTAGGAATTTATACCATCAGCACCAAGTTTAGAAGTGTTACGTACCTCGAACAAGTCGAATCCAATACCGAGCAAGCTAGACAATACTCTAGAAAGTCCATCTCGCGCGTATCAACCTCCGAACGACTCAAAACTATCCAAAAGCAACTCAAAAACATCAAATAATGCCTAAGGAAACAATTCCAAATGATAAAGGTATAGTCTTTACATATTTACTCAAAGTCAACCAAAATATCAAACCCGGGCCCGCACCTCGGAATTCGAAAAACTTACAAAATCCGACAAAATCCCTGAAATTTGACCTTGAATCAATTTTCAAAACTCAAAAAATTACTTTAGGCAAGTTTAGAAAAAAACCCCTAATTTCTCTTTTGAAATCATCAATTAAATGCCAAAAATAAAGATGGAATCACGGAATATAATCAAACCCGAGTATAAAACACTTACCCCAATCCATGTGGTGAAAATCACCTCAATCCGAGCTCCATAGCTCAAAAAATGCCAAAATAAACTCAAAATCCCAAAATTTGATATTTTAATGCACTGTTAGGGGTCCCTCTTCACGATCGCGGTCCCTAATATCGCGATAGCGATTCAAAAACAAATCCAGCTCAATTTGTACCTTCATCTAACAAGCTTTCCCAAATCGTTGAGATAGCCTCTAGTATAATGGCCATAACATTTTTTTACAGAACTTCAAATGACAAACAATTTGATTTTCTGAAAACTACACACCAAGAGCTACAACTTTTATTTTTGAATCATCTCCAAATTCCTTATAGATTGAAAGATATAAGCTTCCAAAATCGATTTAGTGATAGCATAATTTCTTCTTCGCGAACGCGATTCACAGGCCCTTTTTCCCATTTTACTCTTCGCGAACGTGACCCAAAGTCCGCGATCACGATGCACACTAATGTAGCCAAAACTCAGCAACTAAAAAAGGCCTAGAAATGGTCTGAAACCTCCCTGAAACTCACCTGAGCCCCTCGGGACCCGTCCGAACAAATCAACAAGTCTCAAAACATATTACAGACTTACGCGAGGCCTCAAATCACACATATTAACATCAAAATCACGAATTGTCGATCAAGGTCCATCTCTTAAGTTCACAAACTTCTAACTTCGAACTAAGCGTCCGATTCAAGCCTAACCAATCCAGAATAAATCCAAATTTTGCATACAAGTTCCAAATGACATAATGAACCTATTCTAACTCCCAGAACAACAATTCGAATCCGATATCATCAAAGTCAACTCTCGGTCAAACTTATGAACATTCCAAACCTTCAATTTTTCAACTTTTGCCAAATAGTACCGAAACCTTCTAGAAACACCCAAATACAAATCCGAGCATACGCTAAAGTCCAAAATTACCATTCGGGCCTAACAAAACCATCAAAACTCCGTTCCGGGGTCAAATACACAAAAGTCAAACGTGGTCAACTCTTCCAATTAAAAGCTTCAACAATGAAATTCATTCTTTCAAACTAATTCTGAATCACCCAAAAACCGAAACCGATGATATACACAAGTCGTAATACATCATACGGAGCTACTCATGTCCTAAACCATCGAGCGGAGTGCAAATGTTCGAAACGACCGATCGGGTCGTTACATTTATAGTCTACAAGAAGTTGGTATGTATCTTTCAATTCTCTTAGCGAAATGAAAAAAGAAGATGAGGTACTTAAGCTCGAAATTTCTCCAAAAGAAAAGGGCCCTTAGCCCCTCCTGGAAGGTCTTGGAATGAGTAGTAAAGCGATCCATATTGACTGTCTTTGGCAAGTTTTGCTAGGTGATCCGCCACATTGTTTGCTTCCCTAAAGCAGTGGTTAACACTGATATTACCTTGGGTCAATATTTGAGAGATCTCATGGATCAAATTAATCAGCTTGTAGTTGTTGGCTTGCTTATCATTAATCATTTGTAGTACTGCCGTAGAGTGAAGTTCCAGGCTGAAGTCTTTAAGTCCATTTTGAGTACACTATTGCACACCAAATTTTGCAGCTTGTGCCTCTGCTATTGTATTACTGTTACATATTGTAGAATTGGCTGGGAGAATACCATGATTAGATTGTCCTTGTCCAATCATTGGGAGTGGAGATAGAAGTCAAGGTTCGGCAAAACCCAATAGCCTTTACTCAAGCATGTATTTGTGTCAAAAAAATCATTAAATATATACACATTTTATATTTAGAACCCAGTTATTAACACTCAAAGTCATCACTTTGAAATCATCTGAAATCCGTATAGTTGCAATCCTTGCTTCGTCTTTGCCAATCGTAGGACTTGCAAGTTAATTACCACCATTTTATTCAAGAGAAATAAACCAGTTGGTTGGGACGTACGCCGGTGGCGGATCCAGAATTTTAAAGTCATGGGTGCTTGCTAATAAAAATTCGAAAGAAGAGAGAAAATAAATTTAGTTGTGGGTGCTCACTCAATATTTATCTAAATATTTTTATAATTACCTATGCAAATTTACTAAATTTGCTCAAAACACAAGTATTCATGTGGATCCGCCACTGAGTCGTACGACAAAAGTTTTTATTAACTAAACCAGTTTGCATTGTCAGTCTGTATAATTCCTATTTATTAGAAAAACTAAGGTTAGATCTAATAAAAGAAAACAAAAGGTAAAGGAAATGGATGGTGGAATACAATAGCTTTCTGCATACTACGTACTGCCTATAGACTTGGTCCGAAACAGAAACTTATACAGCAATGTAGCAAAAGGTAGAGATATTTGTGGTCACTTGTTACAAAAATATGATTCCATTTCTTGCATTCAACCCACAATTGTGACCGCGTTCAATCCAAAATCCTCTTTCCCTTGTTTTCTTGTTATAAAAAATATTACTATGTCAAAACAACCCTTGTTTGCCACATGAATTATATTCTTTGGCTTCTTGATCTATAAATAGGTTCGAATCCATAGAGCAACATATCATTTCCTATCAACTAGGAATGGAAGATTAATTAGAGAAGAGTCAGGTTTCCCCTAGAGTTCTCCTGAATCACTTCATTGGGATATATAAAATGCCCTTAAATTGAAAGGGTATTAATTATTAATTCCTACTGAAGTGTTTGGGGGAACTCNATATGCCCACACATCCATCTCAACATTCTCATTTCCGCTACTTTCATCTTCTTGATGGGCCAACACTCAGCTCCATACAANTTTGGGGGAACTCCGGGAGCCACCTGACATTTATCATAATTTTATTATCTTGTTATATATTCTGAGAGTTTAACAAAATTTATAGGGGTCCTGGAATTTTGAAGAGAGCTTAGTCTATATATGCTACTCAGCTCACTGTATTTCTCTAGAATATTGTTGTTATTTTCCCTAATGCTGTATCTATACTGATTTCTTTTTCTTTTTAACCGGATTTTTTAGCTAGGTCTTATAACAACAACAACAACAACAACAACAACAAAAAACCCAGTTTGATCCCATAAATAGGATCCGGGGAGGGTAATGTGTACGCAGACCTTACTCCTACCTCATAGAGATAGAGAGATTATTTTCGATAGACCCTCGACTCAAGGAACAATGAAGATAAAGCAACCAAGTAACAAAAAATATTAGCAATAATGTAACATGGTAACGGGCGTGAATGTCACGGCATGCATAATAAAGAACCATAAATAGAAAATTACAAAAATAGTCCTAGTACTACTGAATGGCCTAGGAGGAACACACTACTATCTGTCAATCTACAACCCTAATCCTCGACCTCCACACCTTCCTATCGTGGGTCATGTCCTTGATAAGCTGAAGCAATAATATGTCCTGCCTAATTACCTCTCCCCAATACTTCTTTGGCCTACCCCTTCCCTTCCTCAGACCCGCCATGGACAACCTCTCACACCTCCTCACCAGAGCATCTATGTCTCTCCTCTTCACATGCCCGAACCATCTCAGTCTAGATTCCCGCAACTAGTCCCCCACATATGTCACTCCTGACTTGTCCCTAATAACCTCATTCCTAATCCTATCTTTCCTAGTATTCCCACACATCCATCTCAACATTCTCATTTCCCTACTTTCATCTTCTTGATGGGCCAACACTCAGCTCCATACAACATAGTCGGTCTAACCAACTCTTTATAGAACTTGCCCTTAAGTGCAGGTGGCATATTCTTATCACACAAAATTCCCGAGGCGAGCCTCCATCTCATCCACCCCGCTCCAATACGATGAGTAACATCCTCGTCAATCTCCTTGTTGCCTTGAATAATAAACCCAAGATACTTGAAACTATCTCTTTTAGGGATGACCTGAGTACCAATCCTCACTTCCACTTCTTCTTCATGCATCCCCTCACTGAACATGCACNCCCGAACCATCTCAGTCTAGATTCCCGCAACTAGTCCCCCACATATGTCACTCCTGACTTGTCCCTAATAACCTCATTCCTAATCCTATCTTTCCTAATATGCCCACACATCCATCTCAACATTCTCATTTCCGCTACTTTCATCTTCTTGATGGGCCAACACTCAGCTCCATACAACATAGTCGGTCTAACCAACTCTTTATAGAACTTGCCCTTAAGTGCAGGTGGCATATTCTTATCACACAAAATTCCCGAGGCGAGCCTCCATCTCATCCACCCCGCTCCAATACGATGAGTAACATCCTCGTCAATCTCCTTGTTGCCTTGAATAATAAACCCAAGATACTTGAAACTATATCTTTTAGGGATGACCTGAGTACCAATCCTCACTTCCACTTCTTCTTCATGCATCCCCTCACTGAACTTGCACTCCAAGTACTCAATTTTTTACCTACTCAACTTGAAACCTTTAGAATCCAGTGTTTGTCTCCAAACTTCCAACTTAGCATTAACTCTGCCTCGCGTCTCGTCAATCAGGACTGTATCATAAGCAAATAGAATACACCATAGCACCTCACTTTGTATGTTACGCGTCAGCACATCTAACGCTAAGGCAAACAAAACTAGGCTAAGAGCCGATCCTTGATGTAACTCCATTTCCACTGGAAAATGATCCAAGTTTCTTCCCGCACTCCTCACCCGAGTCTTTGCTCCCTCGTACATGTCCTTAATCGCCCTAATGTACGCCATCGGGACACCGCTAGTGTCATGACCCAAAATCCACTATGGGTCATGATGGCGCCTAACGCCGCCGTCAGGCAAGCCAACAGTGATTTACCAATTTAATTACCCGCTTTAGTATTTTTGTAATCAAAATTTTCCTTAATGAGATGGTGTAAAATAGAATTTATGGAGTAAATGAAAGTATCTGCACGAACCACAATAATAAATAACCTGAAAGAACACCCAAAACCCGGTGTCACAAGTGCATGAGCATCAACTAGGGAATATGATAAAATAAAACATCTGTATGGAATACAAACTAGACAGGAGATTGTAAATANACCCGGTGTCACAAGTGCATGAGCATCAACTAGGGAATATGATAAAATAAAACATCTGTATGGAATAAAAACTAGACAAGAGATTGTAAATAGCTCTGATGGAGACTTTGTATGCTGCGGATTCGTAACATGGAATGCAGCTCACCGTAAGTCCCTGCAATAGTCGCGCCTCTATGCCCAAAAAAACCACTAGACATATATGTACCTGCACAAAATGTGCAGCACGTGTAGCATGAGTACGTAAATCAATGCGTATCCAGTAAGTATCAAGTCTAACCTCGAAGAAGTAGTGACGAGAGGTCGACATCAACACTTACTAAAGGTCCAATAAGGAAATATAATAACAGCGCAAGCAGATATGAAATACACGGCAATAGTGGGGTAAATATGTAAGGTCTATAATCTTCCAATTATTTCTTTTAAAGCATAAGTTTCTCGATCTTGTATTCTACATAATTGTCTTAGAGAAATGCCAAGTGTCAATACCAATTAAGTAAGAATTACCGTAAAATGACGGCTTCCGTGGAAGGTTTATTTTGTGAATATTCGAACTAGTAGCGATAAAGCACGATTCTGCCGAGGTCGTTCGGCCCGATCCGGAATAACGTGTACACTGCCGAGGGATGAGCGACGCAATCCATAGATGCATCTAT
Source organism: Nicotiana otophora (assembly GCA_000715115.1). Taxonomy (NCBI): domain Eukaryota; kingdom Viridiplantae; phylum Streptophyta; class Magnoliopsida; order Solanales; family Solanaceae; genus Nicotiana; species Nicotiana otophora. The sequence continues at coordinate 13,353 of AWOL01S0017349.1, forward strand.
ACTGTCGAGGCGTTCGGTCCGCTCTAACATAAATGAGGACACTTTATGAACCTCCGGAATGAGAAGCTATCACAAAGGATAACACATAAGGATGTACAATTTCTATCAACGGTCGGGTAATTTGCACAAAAAATCAAGTATGTGAAATTTCGGTCTTTTACTATTTCCTAACAATTTCCAAAACGATTCAAGTACTTCAATTAATAAAGGATGCAAACATTACCAATAATTCATGATTTGGGTCCTAAACTACCCGGGCATAGCATAATTAGTAGCTACGCACGGAATCTCGTCACCTCGTGCGTACGTAGCCCCCACAATTAGTAGCAAAAATTAATTTAAATCACCTATGGGGTAAATTCCCTCTTACAAGGTTAGACAAGAGACTTACCTCCCTCCGAAGTTCCAGAGCCAGCTCCAACGCCACTCTAACACCTCAAACTAATGCTTGTTGATCACGAAACTATGCAAACAATGTGCAAATAAATCAATATGTGCTCTAATACCCATAACGAATCAATTCAAACAATTTCTAACTTTGCTCCAAAAGTCGATAAAATCTACCCTCGGGCCCATGTGCCCGGATTCCAAAATTGTTTGAAGATAAACTTTACCCATAATACTATGAACTCGATTATATCATTTATTCTAAATTCCATGTCAAATTTCGTGGTAAAAATCCAAAAATACCAATTTCTAGGTTTTTCTTCAAAACCCTAAATTTCTACTAATTTCCATGAATTTACAAGCCTAAATTTCTATATAAATCAAGTATTTAACTTGCAATAGGTAGGAATCACTTACCTTGCATTAGAAGGTAAAAATACTCCCTTGAAGAGCTCAAAAAATCGCCCAAGCCATATGAAAAATGGGTGAGATGAACCCAAACCCCGTTTAAAGCCAGTATTCCCATAAAAGTCGCCTCTTCTTCACGTTCGTGGCCTTTAACTCGCGTTCACGCAAGCTTCCCCAGCTTCTGCCTCGCGATCACATCCCCAACCTCATGTTCACGAAGGCCAAATCCAAACAACCCCAAAATTCCTCTTCGCGAATGCATGAGATCCTTCGCGTTCGCATAGGAGGAAACCAGACACCAGCACATCAGCTCCAAAGCAGCCCAACTTCGTCCGGAACACACCCAGGGCCCCCCAGGACCCCGTCCAATTACACCAACTAGTCCCAAAACATGACACAAACTTGCTCGAGGCCTAAGATCACATTAAACAACATCAAAACCACGAATCGCTCCCCAATTCAAGCTTTATGAACTTTAGAATTTCAAACTTCTACATTCGATGCTGAAACCTATCAAATCAAATTCGATTGACCTCAAATTTTGCACACAAGTCATAATTTACATTACGGACCTACTTCCACTTCCGGAATCGGAATCCGACCCTGATATTGAAAAGTTCACTCCCAATCAAACTTCCTAAAACCTTCAAATTTCCACCTTTCGCCAAATGACCCTAAACAACCTATGGACCTCCAAATCCACACACGGACGCGCCCCTAAGACCATAATCACCATACGGAGCTATTCCCAGGCTCGAAATCTCAAGCGGACATCGATAACATAAAAAATCCAGTTCAACCCAAACTTAGGAAATTTTTAAACCTTTAAAATTCCAACCTTCCGTAATAGGTGCTGAAATACTCATAGGCCACCTGATACTCAACCTGAACATACGCCTAAGTCCGAAATCATCATACGAATCTATTGTAACCTTAAATTCCTAATTCTGAGGTCGTTTACTTAAAATCCAAATCTTAGTCAATTCTTCAGACTTAAAGCTTCTGAATTTAGAATGTTCGTCCCGAATCAACTCCAAACCTCCCGAAATTAGATTCCGACCACACGTACAAGTTATAATACATGAAGCAAAGCTACTCCGGGTCTCAAACCGCCAAACGACGTGCTAGAGCTCAAAACAACTGGTCGGGTCATTACATTCTCCCCCACTTAAACATACGTTTGCCCTCGAACATGCTAGGAATTGCTCTGGAGTTGTCCAAAATCACTGTTTAACACCTTGTTATGATGACCCAAAAGGTCATCTTTAAATTTAATAATTAATTCTATGTGCTAAAACCTAGAAAAGTACTATTTATCATTCCTCGACTTGCATGCACAGTCTGTATAATATTTCAAAAAGTTTTCATATGAAAAATGGATTAAAATGTGAAATAGGGCCTTAAAACTCAACTGAGTTGACTTTGGTCAATGTTTTGAGCAAACGGACTCAGATCAGCATTTTGACAGTTCTGGTAGGTCCGTATCGTGATTTGGGACTTGGGCGTATGCCCGGAATTTAATTTGGAGGTCCCTAGCTTGAATTATCACCAGTTGGCAAAAACTAGAAGCCTAAAGGCTTAAAGATTTTAAAGTTTGACTATAAATTGACTTATATTGATATCGGAGTCGGATTCGAGTTCTGAAAATTTTCATAGGTCCGTTATGTCATTTATGACTTGTCTGTCAAATTTGGTGAGAAACGGAGTTGATCTGACGTAATTCAGACGTTCGGTTGTGAAAATAGAAGCTTTAAAGTTTTCTTAAAAATTTCATTTGATTTTGTGTCTGATTCGTAATTTTAGGTGTTAAGTTGGTATTTTTATCGCTTGAGTGAGTTAGTATGAGGTTTTTGGACTTGTGTGCATGTTTGGTTTGGAGCCCCGAGGGCTCGGGTGAGTTTCGTATAGCCTACAGACCATTTGAACTTTGAGAAAAATCTAGTTTTTTAGCTTCTGCTGTCATCTGGTGCATTGTGCTTCGCGATCACGAAGCCATTCCTGCGATCGCGAAGAGGAAAGTTGGACTGGCACATTTTTGTGCTTCGCATTCACGAAGGGTCGAAGTGCAAAGCTTCACGTTCGCGATCGAAGCCTCGCGTTCGCGAAGAGGAAATGAGGCATAAGCTGGGGCACTCAAATTTGTTCTTCGCATTTGCATGAAACGGTCTGCGATCACGTAGGTCTACAGGGTTATGCTTCAAGTTCGCGTTTGGGATGTCGCGTTCGCGTAGGTCAAATTGGAAGCATGTGCAAATTGTGCTTCACGATCGCGAAGCCATTCCCGCAATTGCGAAGAGTAAAATGGACCTGGGCAAAAGTTGGTCTACACGATCGCGAACAAATTTTCGCAATCGCGATGAGTAAAACTCTGGGCGAACAGAACTTATGTTCTGGAAATGGGATTTCGACCCATTTTCCACCATTTTCGATTTCGAGATCGGGTAAGATGACTTTTGGGTGATTTTCACGGGAAAAGTGTTCCTTATCCTCTATTGACTATATTTTATGATTCCATGCTCATTTACATCATGAATCCGTGAATTTATGGAAGAAAAATCAGATTTTTATAAAATCTTCCAAAAATATAAAATGAAGATTTGAAAGCCAATCTGATGTTGGAATTTGATAATTTTTGTATGGTCGAACTCGTATCGGAACGGGTGTTCAGATTTCGTAAAATTTTCTATAATTCAAGACGTGGGTCCCACTGTTGATTTTTAAAATAAATTTCGGATTTTATCCGAAAAATTTATAAATTCATATGGAATTAATTCCTACGAATTGTATTGAGTATATTGAGTTGTTTATGACTAGATTAGAGGATTTCAGACACAAATTCGCGAGGCAAAGATTTATTGAATTCTTGAAATTTGGTTGCAAAGCGAGGTAAGTGTCGTGGTTAACCTTGACTTGAGGGAATAGAACCCTTAAATTATTTGTAATGTGAGATGCATGTGTATGATGTATAGGCAAGGTGACGAGTGTCTATACATTGTCAAATTAATTGTTTGCATAATTACTTGAAAAATCATAAATCATTTTAAATCATGAATTAATTATTATATTAATTATTTCACTCATATTCCTTGTCAAATATTAATTTTTAAATTCCTCCAATAATTGTCACATACTTATTTGACTTATGTGTCTTAATTGCTATCTGGCATGTAGCATACTAAATATTACACTGCCTAATTTCTTCATGATCTCCATAATTAATTACTAATTGTCATTGTTTGTTCATAAATAAATTATAATTATTGTGTGCCTTAATGCTTAACAGTTTCTCATTGAACGTCGTATTTATTGGAGTAACTTTTATTACATTTATGAGTTGTTAAAATATATTGGGGGATCGGGTTGCACGCCGCAACAAACTTATTTAAAAGTCTATATTGGGGGATCGGGTTGCACACCGCAACGGAAACAAGTTGAGGGATTGTGACTGCTGAATTGATTTCAGACATATCTGTACCGATCCGCAAGACTCTACTAAACCCGCTCATGACTCTTGAGACCTATGTAACATAGGCTCTAATACCAACTTGTCACGACCCAAAACCTAACCCGTCGTGATGGCGCCTATCGTGGAACTAGGCCAGCCTGAACTCAACAACCCAACACCAACAACCATAAGTTTGAAAATGTTAATGGAAGCATTTAACATTAAAGAAAAACTATTGGAAACATAAGAAAATCCCAAAGTGATACATTCCAGCCCAAAACCAGGGTGTCACTGAGTACATAAGCGTCTAAATCAGAAATACAGTCTGCTAGAGTGTCTAGAGATATAAACTGAAAGTACGACAAAGATAAAGAAGGAGAGTCAAGACCCGCGAATGCAATGCAGCTATCTTGATAGTCTCCAAAATTATAGGATCCTCAATCAGCAACCGCCGCTATGACCGGTATCGCCTGGATCTGCACACGAGGTGCAGGGAGTAATGTGAGTACACCAACTCAGTAAGTAACAAGTCCAAACTTTGGACTGAAACGTAGTGACGAACTCAACCTCACCATGTATAACAGAAATAATTGTGCAGAAACGTAGGCATGCTTTCAAGCCAAATATACAGCTCAAACAGTAAAGGAAATACAAATTTGAATAGTGTAAGGTATACAACTCAGCTATCTCTACATACCAATGTACAGACTGTATGAAATGCACCATGTGCTCCACTCTCAAGTATTCAACTACTCAGTACTGTATATGGCCATCCTGCCCAGGGAAATCCATCCCGGAACATATACAACACTGACTATAAGTCAACAATACCGAGGAAAAAGGGCAATCTAATCCTGTGGAGAAATCCATCTCCATGTATCAATTACTTCAGACAAATCCATGTCCAGGGAAATCCATACCTCAATAATATCATATGCGCTCACCGGAGGTGTGTTACAGACTCCGGAGGGTCTCCTACGGTCCAAGCGCTATCATAATCATTAGAATAACCGCTGCGACGTGCAGCCCGATCCCATAACGGTCAGTCATAAAGAGGCTCTCGGCCTCACTCAGTCATCAATCTCTCCAGTCTCACCCACGGGCTCACAATGTCATGAAAACATCCTGGACAATGATATGATGAATCAATAATTAACTGAGACTAAGATATGATATAAAAATGCATGAACATGACTGAGTATATAATATTAATAAAAATAATGAGATGACATCAAGAATCGACCACTAAGGGTCCCAACAATACCAGCATAAAGCCTAAACATGATATATAGCATAATTACAGCTCAATTACTTTATCACATGAAGAAAGCATGGATATCAATAGGATAGAGTCACTAAACGGCGCCATGGAGTCACCCATGTCACAATTCTCACTGTGCACGCCCGCATGCCCGTCACTTGGCATGTGCGTCACCTCAATACCATTCAAATAACATAAAATTTGAGGTTTCGAACCCTCGGAACCAAGTTTGAAAGCGTTACTTACCTCGAACCGAGCAAAATCCAAGTCCGAAATGCCCTTGCCTCTTCAATCGGCCTCCAAACGTCTTGAATCTAGCCACAAGAAATACAACACAATCAATAAAGGCTAAAGGGATCAATTCTACAAGAAAACTACTAAATTAGAGCCAAAATCCGAAATGGACTCAAACACAGCCCCCCGGGCCCACGTCTTGCAATCTGACAAAAGTCACAAAATCCTAAAGCCCATTCACTCACGAGTCTAGTCATACCAAATTTACCAAAATCCGACAACAAAATCCTTTTCAAAACCTCAAAATTCCATCTCAAGAACTCTTCCACTTTTTCCCTAATGTTTCACCCCAAATCACAATTTAGATGATAAAAATCAAGATATAATCATGGAATTTAACCAAAACCAACTGAGAAACACTTACCCCAATCAACTCCGCGAAAACCCCTTCAAGAATCGCCTAAATCCGTGATTTCTAGCTCAAAATATAAAAAATGAGCTCAAACCCTCGATTTTGAATTTAACACTGTCTACCCAGATTTCCTTCTTCATGAAAGCGACCGTCCTCTCGCGTTCGCATAGACCAACTTGACTGCCTCTCCACTTTACTCTTCGCGAACACAACACATGCCTCATGAACGCTATGCTTTACTAGCTCAGACCTTCGCGAATATGACCACTACCTCGTGAACGCGTAGAATAAGGACCTGGGGTCTCCAACTGCCTCACTCCTCTTCGCGAACGCAACCCTGCTCCCACGTTCGCGATGCACACACAGACTACACCTTCGCGATGCACATACAGACTACACCTTCGCGTTCACATCCTCCCCTTCACGAACGCGAAGACCAAAATCTCACCACTCAGAAAACACTCTTCGCGAACGCGAGGGCCCACTCNAACGCTATGCTTTACTAGCTCAGACCTTCGCGAATATGACCACTACCTCGTGAACGCGTAGAATAAGGACCTGGGGTCTCCAACTGCCTCACTCCTCTTCGCGAACGCAACCCTGCTCCCACGTTCGCGATGCACACACAGACTACACCTTCGCGTTCACATCCTCCCCTTCACGAACGCGAAGAACACAATCTCACCACTCAGAAAACACTCTTCGCGAACGCGAGGGCCCACTCGCGAATGCGAAAGAGGAAACCAGAAGAATGCAGCAGCAGATATCAGCAATCTCACCAAGGCCAAAAATAATAAGTTAACCACCCGAACCTCACCCGAGGTCCTCGGGACCTCAACCAAACATACCAACGTGTCCCATAATATTATACAAACTTAGTCGAACCTTCAAATCACCTTCAACAACAACAAAAATACGAATTACACACGGATTCAAGCCTAATGAATTTAGAAATTTCTGAATTCCATAAACGATGTCGAAACCTACCAAACCACGTCCGAATGACCTCAAATTTTGCATAGAAGTCGGAAATGACACCACGAACCTACTCCAACTTCTGGAAATCCAATCCGACCCCGATATCAAAATTTTCACTGCCAGCCAAAATCGTCAAAATTTTAACTTTCGCCAATTCAAGCCTAATTCTACCATAGACTTCCAAATCACATTCTGGACGCGCTCCTAAGTCGGAAATCACCTAACAGAGCTAACGTGACCATCAAAATTCAAATCCAAGGTCATTTACATGTAAGTCAACTTTCGGTCAACTTTTCCAACTTAAGCTTTCAATTAAGAGACTATCTATCTCAATTTACTACGAACCCAAACCAACTAACCCGGTATATCAAAATATAGCTGAAGAACACAAAAGAAGCAAAAATGGGGAAAACAGGGCTTTAACTCTCGAAACGACCGGCCGGATCGTTACACTAGACCTACTTCAGTTACAGAGATCCAGAGTTTCCTGGGTTTGGCAGGTTATTATCATCGGTTCAAGGAAGGGTTTTCATCTATAGCAAGCCCATTGACCAGATTGACCCAGAAAGGTGTCCCATTCAAATGGTCATACGAGTGTGAGTTGAACTTTCAGAAGCTCAAAACTGCTTTGATTATGGCGCTAGTGTTGGTATTACCCACAGGTTCAGGATCTTATACGGTATATTGTGATGCATCTCACATTGGGCTTGGTGCAGTATTAATGTAAGTTGGCACGGTAATTGCATACGTGTCACGGCATCCATAGTGCACGCGCTGAAGATTTGGAGGCATCACCTCTACGGTGTTTCGTGTGAGGTATTTACTGATCATCGTAGCCTTTAGTATCTGTTAAAATAAAAAGATCTCAATTTGAGGCAGAGAAGATGGTTGGAGTTGTAGAAGGACTATGATATCACCATTTTGTATCACCCCAGAAAGGCTAATGTGGTGGCCGATGCTTTGAGTAGAAAGGCCGTGAGTATAGGTAGCGTTGCTTATATTCCGGTTGGTGAGAGATCGTTAGCTGTGGATGTCCAGACTTTGGTTAATCAGTTCACGAGGTTAGATGTTTCAGCACCTGGTCGGGTTCTAGCTTGCACAATCGCACGGTGATGCCAAACAGGTTGTTTTGGGGCAAGATAGAGTTCTGCAAATGCAGGGTCGTATTTGTGTGCCTAATGTGGATGGGCTCCGTGAATTAATTCTGGAAGAGGCCCACAGTTCCAGGTATTCTATTCATCCAGGTACTGCCAAAATGTATCAAGATTTGCGACAACATTATTGGTGGAGGAGAATGAAGAAGGATATAGTTGCATATATAGCTCGGTGTCTGAATTGTCAGCAAGTTAAGTACGAGCATCAGAGACCTGGTGGTTTTCTTTAGAAGTTAGAGATTCCTGAGTGGAAGTGGGAACATATCACTATGGATTTTGTTGTTGGGCTCCCACGGACTCAGAGAAAATTTGACACAGTTTGGGTCATTCTGGACAGGTTGACCAAGTTAGCACATTTCATTCTAGTGGCAGTTACCTATTCTTCAGAGAGGTTAGCTGAAATGTACATTCATGAGATTGTCCACCTTCACGGTGTGCCCGTGTCTATTATTTCAGACCGAGGTACGCAGTTTACCTCACATTTCTGGAGGGCTGTACAGTGTGAGTTAGGCACGTGGGTTGAGTTGAGTATATCATTTCATCCACAGACAGGCGGACAGTCAGAGACGCACCATTCAGATATTGGAAGATATGCTTCGCGCTTGTTTTATAGACTTTGGAGGCTTTTGGGATCAGTTCTTGCCACTTGCGGAGTTTACTTATAATAATAGCTAGCAGTCGAGTATTTAGATGGCTCCATATGAGGCATTATACGGATGGCGATGTCGATCGCTAGTTGGCTGGTTTGAATAGGGGGAGGCTCGGTTGTTGGGTACCGATTTGGTACCGGATGCCTTGGATAAGGTCAAGGTTATTCAGGACCAACTTCGCATACCGCAGTCTAGGCAAAAGCGTTATACCTACCGTAATGTTCGTGATATTACATTCATGGTTGGAGAAAGAATATTGCTTCGGGTGTCACCTATTAAAGGTGTAATGAGGTTCGGAAAGAAGGGCAAGTTGAGCCCTAGGTATATTGGACCCTTCAAAATTCTTGAAAAGGTGGGTTTGCACTACTACCTAGTTTATCAGCAGTTCATCCGGTGTTCCATGTGTCTATGCTTAGGAAATATCATGGTGATCCATCCCATGTGTTAGATTTCAGCTCGGTCCAATTGGACAAGGATTTAACGTATGAGGAGGAGCCGGTAGCTATTCTAGCCCGGCAGGTCCGACAGTTGAGGTCTAAGTGTTATCCTTTAGTTCGGGTACAATGGAGAGGTCCGCTGGTAGAAGCATTAACCCGGGAGTCCGAGTCGGACATGCGGAGTAAATATCCACACCTTTTCACCAGCTCAGGTACTTTTCTAATTCCATTCAAGGACGAACGTTTGTTTTAGAGGTGGAGAATATGATTACCCAAAATGTCATCTTTAAATTTAATAATTATTTCTATGTGCTAAGACGTCTAAAAGCACTATTTATCATTCCTCGACTTGCGTGCACATTCCGTATAATTGTCTGGAAAGTTTTCATATGAAATGAATTAAAATGTGAAATAGGGCCTTAAAACTTAACTGAGTTGACTTTGGTCAACATTTTGAGCAAACGGACCCGGATCAGTATTTTGATAGTTCTAGTAGGTCCGTATCGTGATTTGGGACTTGGGCTTATGCCCACAATTTAATTTGGAGGTCCCTAACTTGAATTATTGCCAGTTGGCGAAAACTAGAAGCCTAAAGGCTTAAAGATTTCAAAGTTTGACTACAAATTGACTTTTATTGATATCGGGGTCGGATTCGAGTTCTGAAAATTTTCATAGGTCTATTATGTCATTTATGACTTGTTTGTTGAATTTGGTGAGAAACGGAGTTGATTTGACATGATTCGAACGTTCGGTTGTGAAAACAGAAGTTTAAAAGTTTTCTTAAAAATTTCATTCGATTAGGTGTCCGATTCATAATTCTAGGTGTTAAATTGGTGTTTTGATCGCGCGAGCGAGTTCGTATGAGGTTTTTGGACTTGTGTGCATGTTTGGTTTGGAGCTCTGAGGGCTCATGTGAGTTTCGGATAGCCTACAGACCATTTGAACTTTGAGAATAATATATTTTTTTAGCTTCCGCTGTCATCTAGTGAATTGTGCTTTGCGATCGCAAAGCCATTCCTGCGATCGCGAAGAGGAAAGTTGGACTGGCACATTTTGTGCTTCGCGTTCGCGACCGAGGGCACGCATTCACGAAGGGTCGAAGTGCAAAGCTTCGCGTTCGCGATCGAAGCCTCACGTTCGCGAAGAGGAAATGAGGCAGAAGCTGGGGCAATCAAATTTGTTCTTTGCGTTCGTATGAAACGGTCCGCGATCGCATAGGTCTACGGGGTTATGCTTCACATTCGCATTTGGGATATCGTGTTCGTGTAGTGCAAATTGGCAGCCTGTGCAAATTGTGCTTCGCGATCGCGAAGAGTAAAATGGACCTAGGCAAAAGTTGCTCTACGCGATCGTGAACGTATTTCCGCGATCGCGAAGAGTTAAAATCTTGGCAAACAGAACTTAAGTTCTGAAAATGGGATTTCGACCCATTTTCCACCATTTTCGGTTTTGAGCTCGGGTAAGACGATTTTTGGGCGATTTTCACGGAACAATATTGGGGTAAGTCTTCCTTATCCTATATTGACTATGTTTCATGATTCCATACTCATTTACATCATGAATCCGTGAATTGATGGAAGAAAATCAGATTTTTAGAAAATCTTCCAAAAATGTAAAATGAAGATTTGAAAGTCAATCCGATGTCGGAATTTGATAATTTTTGTATGGTGGAACTCGTATCGGAACGGGTATTCAGATTTCATGAGTTTTTCTGGGATTCGAGACGTGGGTCTCACTGTTGATTTTTAAAATAAATTTTGGATTTTATCCGGAAAATTTGTAAATTCATATGGAATTAATTCCTACGATTTGTATTGAGTATATTGAATTATTTATGACTAGATTTGAGGATTTCAGATAGGAATTCGCGAGGCAGAGATTTATTGGTTTCTTGAAATTTAGTTGTAAAGCGAGGTAAGTGTCGTGGTCAACCTTAACTTGAGGGAATAGAACCCTTAAATTATTTGTTATGTGTGATGCATGTGTATGACGTATAGGTAAGGTGACGAGTGTCTATACGTCGTCAAATTAATTATTTGCATAATTACATGAGAAATCATAAATCGTTTTAAATCATAAATTAATTATTATTTTAATTGTTTTACTTATATTCCTTGTCAAATATTAATTCTTGAATTCCTGCAATAATTGTCACATACTTATTGACTTATGTGTCTTAATTGCTATCTGGCATGTAGCATACTAAATATTAAACTGCCTAATTTCTCTATAATTTCCACAATTAATTGCTAATTATCATTGTTTGTTCATAAATAAATTATAATTATTGTGTTCCTTAATGCTTAATAGTTTCTCATTGAATGTGGTATTTATTGGAGTAATATTTATTACATTTATGAGTTGTTAAAATATATTGGGGGATCGGGTTGCACGCCGCAACAGACTTATTTAAAGTTTATCTTGGGTGAACAGGTTGCACGCCGCAATAGACTTATTTAAAAGTCTATATTGGGGGATCGGGTTGCACGTCGCAATGGAAACAAGTTGAGGGATTGTGAATTCTGAATTGATTTCAATTATTAATATTATTTACTGGTCTTACTACTATTCCCGTTATTATTATTATTATTATTATTATTACGTACATGTTAAAGTAAGCGACCTGCCTTAGCCTCGTCACTACTTCGTCGAGGTTAGGCTCGGCACTTACTTGTACATGGGGTCGGTTGTACTGATACTACACTCTACACTTCTTGTGAAGATTTTGGAGTTGGTCCCAGCGGCGTACTGTAGATTTGCTCGGATACAGCTACCAATGGAGACTTGAGTTATAACTGCACAACGTTCGTAGTTCTGAAGTCCCCTTCTATATTATCCCAGCTGTGAATTATATTTCAAACAGCTTGAATTTTATTCAGACATTTATTTGTATTATTCTAGAAGCTCGTGCACTTGTGACTCCAGTTCTGGGATGGTATTTAGACATCGCTATTATTATGGATTATTCACTACATTTCAAACTTTACTTCAGCATTTATTTCTTTGTTATTAATTAATTTAAAATGGCTAATATTATTCTAACGCAAGTGAAATGTGAGGCGCCATCGCGGTCCCGAATGTGGGAATTTTGGGTCGTGACACTTGTGCACCTACCGTGCCATCACAAATTCCAGTTTGGCACCTCAGCTCGAGTTGGATTGAAGGTCCTCCCTTTTATTCAATCAATAAGCCTTAGAACCAAATTCCAACCTCCAATATTGTTTACAATACATGATTCTAACATACGAACATTGTATCAATCACTATACACTATACTAAAACATGATTGTGCATCTGTGCTGAAATCACACCACACAGCACATAAGTTGGTTGCCCATAGTAACATCCCCCAACCACAATAGCTGAAATTTCACGAAGCTGACGCCCGCAATACACCTCATAACACATATAAGCCCGGTTTCAATCCTCACAATAATGCTGTGACAGAGAAAATGTATAGAAACTCGTAACCACCTACCGAATTAACATATCATTGAGTCTCTCCTCCTGGCAAGGACCATTACCCCATCCTGAACTGAATAGCGATATTTGTTCTCTAATATACCTTATACAAATCTGATAGCACTGAGTTCAGGTCCAATGGCCTCGTCTCACCCAGTATAAGCTATACAGGCAATAAGCCACCTCAAACACTGACCGAGATCTCATATGATACCAACAATGCGCCAACAAGCTACAAACTCGGATGCGATACATAAGGAAAAGCGAGCTCTAGAATGGAACTTCCCAGCCCACATAGCGAATAAAATGGCCACCAAATATTATGAGCCTTTCTTGGAGGTAAGAAGCAGAAACACAAAATAAATATAAGGAATCATGCTTAACATCTCACTGTTGCAGCGTACAACCCAATCCAATGTGATACTGTTGCGGCATGCAACCTGATCCACACAACATACCCGTGGCGGCGTGCCACCCGATCCGTACATAACAATCAAGAATAAAACGCGCATCGAACCGTAATGCTTATACTCACGAAATAGCGAATATCAACCACAAGCACGCCCAGTGTGAAAGTACAATCCTGGGGAGACGGATAGCGACATACGCTACAAAACCCAAGTACAACTAAGGTGCGATATATGACCTGCATCTCGAGAGCTATCCTACTCAAGTACCACCGCAAGCTATACGAGACTTCAACATATGTGCGAATAATCAAATTGTCTCACAACCTACATGGAACAATGGAGTATTACATGAAATAGTTGACGACGAAGATAACAGCCAATGTCCAAAGAGTCCTCCATAAGAAACGCTATGCAGAATGAACCCACCCGGTCTGGTGTAGAGCACACATCCACTTTGAGACCCATACACGGGCCTCAAGCCAATTCTGATCATACAATACTGGGCAAATAACCTTCCAAGGATCCACAATGACCCATTCATGACACATAAGATTAGCCGCCAAATTCAGAACAACTCACATAGTCTACAACCCAAGGAATAGAACGCCTCTCAGGCATTAGCTCTCACATTGATGATATTATCACAACCTCCATACTTGGTTTTAATCTTTAGCAATCAAGTGATTAACATATCACACTTATATAGAGTTCCCTGTGGGATACGCTCCCACAACCTTCCGCTCGGGTAGCAAAGTTCGCACATCCACACCACCAATTGTTAGAATTCCTTAAAACAAATTAAGAATCCGCAATTCAATACACAAGGCCTCTTACACAGAATGTCGTCCTCAAGTGACACTAAAGAAAATGCCAGCTTACTCTGAACACCTGCTCATCTGAGCTCGTGACATTCTAATCAACATCGAACAGCAACCTTGATCCTTAACTTCCAATTACCATGTTGCTCATTGCACCTATCATGCCGCTAGGAAAGAATAATAGAATTTATCATAACTCCCTTACTACCAGTAGAATAAAATTTCATTGGCTAGAAACCTTTTGCTTAGCTCATTTCCGAAGAACCAACGCAACACTCAACTGAATTCCATAAAGTAGGATCTAGTCATTCTTGTTGTAGCCAAAATGATAATTTTTAAGCTGGGTGTGATTACTTAATATTAAGGTACTAATTTAAGTTATACACCTAAGTTAAACTTATTTTGGTATAATACTTCCTTTGTCTATAACTCCAAAGTAAGGACATATATCTTTTTGTTTTTATTTTCTATAAAGGTGGTGTTGGTGCGAGCTTATACGCGCTTCGACTATGGCATTAAATAAGTACCAGATAGTTTTTATTGTTATCAAATTGTGTTCGAAAATAATTTTTGTTAAATAAAAAATAAATTAGAAACACAAAACAAAATACAAACCTCAAGTCGTGATCTAAACTGTCATAACTCTTTCGGAATAATTTACACTACAAGGTCTTTTGAATTAAATACATCCCAGATCAATCAGGTTGTGGTGGCGCTCAAGCCCACACGTACAACCACAAGCCACCTGTATAACTTAACGCTGAAAGAGCTGATCACTGCCACAACCATGCTGATTCAACCATTACTGAATGACCCAATTCCTTTAAATTTACTCTTGACTTGCCTTGGAGATAATAGCAGCTGCATTCAAAACATAACGAACTAAATCCGCACTCACACCGAGTGACCCGCGTCAGGAGACCACATCGTCTCAATACTCATGAATCATCTCATACCTTTATCATACGTACAATGGAACCTCCAATTGGTATACCCATTCCACAAGACTTCTCACAAATCCGAAATTGTTTCTTCCTTTTCTCCAACACTGCACCGCTTAGCCGGTGACAACATAGAACACTCCAAGTCATGTTCGCAATCCACTGCAAAACTCGATCCTTAACCACACAACGGACCCGAAATCCTCAGGTACTAGACTTAAATTCTTGAACTCACTAGACCATTGTTAAGAGTCACCCACTCTGACGCGGTCTCGAATATAACCAAACTTCATTGCTCTGCTAGCTCATGAATACCCTCTCAAAGAAGCAACAAGCTGAATTCTTTTCCTTGCACATTATATCCACAAGAAGCATAAACTTTGAGTCTTCCCAAATCATGCACCTCAATCACTAAGGCGAAGTATAGCACCCATTCATCGAGTTCCTTGTTTGAATTACCCCTGACATTTCCTTTTCCTTAGTCATAATTAAGCCTCTATCGCATCGATAACCATAAACGGCACAAGCAAACGACCATGTGATCCAATCGTAACTGGTGGGGCTCCTCCACTTAGCTTTAAGCTATAATCATACAATGTTGAGCCCACAATGATTCCTTCTTCTCTATTACCATGATCTCACATCGTTAGCTAGGCAAACTTCTCAATGTGTTTTGTTAAATCTCTTCATGAACATTCTGAATCATCGGCCACATCTCATATCCAACCTCTTTCCACGACGTTGTATACGTCTCTTCCTTCACCATTAACATCAACTGAGAGTTCAACAATATCATCCGAACTCAAATCATATAGCATCTGAAATGATAATCAAATCTTCACACCCCTCTCCATCCCAAGCAAACTTCTTTCTGCCATATTCACTCTTTCTCCGTACGGTAACCATCATTCCAAGAAAATATGTATACTGAATCACCTTCCATCATGATTCCCAAACCATTCTACATTTTCTAAAGCTACGTGGCTATGATTACCACAGAATCCATATGCTACTCTCCCTCTCCCACTTCGGTCAGACCATCTCCTTTAAGTAACTTCATGACTTCTGCTTCTCCTACTTGACCTGCCAGTAATTCCATTACCGCAAAGCACCTCCCACATGTCCTTCCTCGTTCTTCATTACCCAATTGTTGCATTTAATCAAAATTCATCTTTGTAGCACCTAAGCTAACAAATTGCTACCAGTTCTAAATCTCGTCGAATATCATCTCTCTCGAGCCATCAACATTTGCAATACTAAATCGATTCTGAACAGCTGCACAACACTATTTCTAACAACCGCCCCTCAGGCACCAATCTACAACACCCCGCCGCGACGGAAAAATCTAGAAGACCATAGCACCGACGAACCTTAATGATTTCAATCAAGGATAACGACACCAAATCATAGATAAAAACAATTCCACCACACTCGAAAATACCAAATCTCGTTACTCCATCAACCCAACCTGATCATTTGTAGTCCGATTGCCTTTCCTTTGCTAGAATTAAATATTGAACCTCTGAATCATGCACTGAGAAAAAAAATCTCCTTTCAAGTCATTCACTGCGTCGACACATAAACGAGCACTCTACCATTACACCAATATCGTGCGATAACAATACATGAACATCGTAACAATTGTGCATAACCTCAAAACCATAGGAAATATAGATACTGAGCTGATACAATAGAACATCATTCCGCAGGGCGACGATAATAATCTATCCGAACATGTAGGGAAAAACATCCTACACCACCTTTGTAGTACCACTACAACTCCTAGTTGCCCAACTGACACAAGCGCTCAACATCGTATAAGAATGAGTAGGAAGGAAATAAAGGCACAAGCCTCAATGGAATCAAACCGCACGAAAAAGGAATCAAGAAGGGAGGTTCTCCTAACAACCCTGTAGCCTCTCGAACATAAGTACAGACGTCTCTGTACCGATCCGCAAGACTCTACTAGACTTGCTCATGACTCGTGAGACCTACGTGAATCTAGTGCTTTGATACCATATTGTCACGATCCAAAATCCACTATGGGTCATGATGGCGCCTAACGCCGTTGTCAAGCAAGCCAACAGTGATAATTACCCGCTTTAGTATTTTTGTAATCAAAATTTTCCTTAATGAGACGGTGTAAAATAGAATTTAAGGAGTAAATGAAAGTATCTGCACGAACCACAATAATAAATAACCTCAAAGAACCCCCAAAACCCGGTGTCACAAGTACATGAGCATCAACTAGGGACTATGATAAAATAAAATATCTGTCTGTAATACAAACTAGAAAGGAGAATGTAAATAACTTTGATGGAGACTCTGTATGCTGCGGATTCGTAACATGGAATGCAGCTCACCGTAAGTCCCTGCAATAGCCGCACCTCTACACCCAAAAGACAACTAGACATATATGTACCTGCACAAAATGTGCAGCAAGTGTAGCATGAGTACGTAAATCAATGCGTACCCAGTAAGTATCAAGTCTAACCTCGAAGAAGCAGTGACGAGAGGTCGACATCGACACTTACTAAAGGTCCAATAGGTCAATATAATAACAACGTCATCAGATATGAAGTACACAACAACAATGGGGTAAATGTGTAAGGTCTATAATCTTCCAATTATTTCTTTTAAAGCATAAGTTTCTCAATCTTGTATTCTACATCAATATCTTGAAGAAATGCCAAGTTTCAATACCAATTAAGTAAGAATTACCATAAAATGACGGCTTCAGTGGAAGGTTTATCTTGTGAATATTCGAACTACTACCGATAACGCACAATTCTGTCGAGGTCATTCGGCCCGATCCGGAATAACGTGTACACTAACGAGGGACGAGCGACGCGATCCATAGATGCATTTATACTGCTGAGGCGTTCGGTCCGCTCTAACAGAAATGAGGACACTTTATGAACCTCCGGAATGAGAAGCTAACACATAAGGATATACAAGTTCTATCAACGGTCGGGTAATTTGCAATAAAAAATTCAAGTATGTGAAATTTCGGTCTTTTACTACTTCCTCTAACAATTTCCAAAACGATTCAAGTACTTCAATTAATAAAGGATACAAATATTACCAGTAATTCATGATTTGGGTCCTAAATTACCCGGGCATAGAATAATTAGTAGCTATGCACGGACTCTCATCACCTCGTGCGTACGTAGCCCCCACAATTAGCAAAAAAAATTAATTTAAATCACTTATGGGGTAACTTCCCTCTTACAAGGTTAGACAAGAGACTTGCCTCCCTCCGAAGTTCCACAGCCGGCTCCAACGCCACTCTAATACATCAAATCGATGCTT
This sequence comes from Nicotiana otophora, assembly GCA_000715115.1. Taxonomy (NCBI): domain Eukaryota; kingdom Viridiplantae; phylum Streptophyta; class Magnoliopsida; order Solanales; family Solanaceae; genus Nicotiana; species Nicotiana otophora. Next base: position 31,662 of record AWOL01S0017349.1, read on the forward strand.
GTTGATCACGAAACTATGCAAATAATGTGCAAATCAATCAATATGTGTTCTAATACCCATAACTAATCAATTCAAACAATTTCTAACTTTTCTCCAAAAGTCGATAAAAACCACCCTCGGCCCCACGTGCTCGGATTCCGAAATTGTTTGAAGATAAACTTTACCCATAACACCACGAACTCGATTATATCATTTATCTAAATTCCATGTCCAATTTCGTCGTAAAAATCCAAAAATATCAATTTCTAGGTTTTTCTTCAAAACCCCAAATTTCTACTAATTTCCATGAATTTACAAGCCTAAATTTTTATATAAACCAAGTATTTAACTTGCAATAGGTGGGATTCACTTACCTTGCATTAGATGGTGAAAATACTCCCTTGAAGAGCTTGAAAAACCGCCCAAGCCGTATGGAAAATGGGTGAAATGAACCCAAACCCCGTTTAAAGCCAGTCGCCCCTTCTTCGCGTTTGTGGCCTTCAGCTCGCGTTCGCGCATGCTTCCCCATCTTCTGCCTCGCGTTCGCAGCCTCACGTTCGCGAAGGCCAAATCCCAACAACCCCAAAATTCCTCTTCGCGAACGCATGAGATCCTTCGTGTTCGCGAAGGAGGAAACCAGACACCAGCACATCGGCTCCAAAGCAGCCCAACTTGGTCCGGAACACACCCGGGGGCCCCGGGACCCTGTCCAATTACACCAACCAGTCCCAAAATATGACACGAACTTGTTGGAGGCCTCAAATCACATCAAACAACATCAAAACCACGAATCGAGCCCCAATTCAAGCTTTATGAACTTTAGAATTCAAACTTCTACATTCGATGCTGAAACCTATCAAATCATATCCGCTTGATCCCATATTTTGCACACAAGTCATAATTGACATTTCGGACCTACTTCCACTTCCGGAATCGGAATCCGACCCCGATATCGAAAAGTCCACTCCCGATCAAACTTTCTAAAAACCTTCAAATTTCCAACTTTGGCCAAATGACCCTAAACGACCTACAGACCACCAAATCCACACCCGGACGTGCCCCAAAGACCAGAACTACCATACGGAGCTGTTCCAATGCTCCGAATCCCGAACGGACATCGATAACATCAAAAATCCACTTCAACCCAAATTTAGGAAATTTTTAAACCTTCAAAATTCCAACCTTCCGTAATAGGCGCCGAAATACTCCCGGGCCACCCGATACTTGACCTGAATATACGCCCAAGTCTAGAATCTTCATACGAACTTATTGGAACCTTAAATTCCTGATTTTGAGGTCGTTTACTAAAAATCCAAAGCTTAGTAAATTCTTCCAACTTAAAGCTTCTAAATTTAGAATTTTCTTCCCGAATCAACTCCAAACCTCCCGAAATTAGATTCCGACCACACGTACAAGTCATAATACCTGAAGTGAAGTTACTCTATGCCTCAAACCATGGAACAATGCGCTAGAGCTCAAAACGACCAGTCTAGTCATTATAGCTAGCCTCCATACATCTCCATATGACCTCTCGCGGGACTTTATCATAAACCTTCTCTAGGTCGATGAATACCAAATACAAGTCCTTCTTCCTCTCCTTATACTGCTCCACCAATCTCCTCACAAGGTGAATGTCTTAGCTAGGTCTTATAAGTATGGAGAAAACTAAATATTATTACGTTCACTAAAAAGTTTAAAGTTATTCTGAAAACAAATGTCATATTTCCAAAATTTGCTCTCTGTGGGACCTCCATACGAGGCCCATGACCCGCCTTATCTTGGGGGTCATTTGGTAGTTGGTTACAGGGAAAGTTATTTATGTATCAGGAGTAACATAATAATACCATGTTTGGTAGCCTTTAGTTACTTTATACAAAAGTCAACATAACTAATGTTATGTTTCATTGCTTTTTCCATTAGGGGTATAAGTAATATATGGATAAGTTATACAATAAATTTATGTATTATTTATGCAAGGTAGAATGTGAAATAATTAATATATGTATTAGTAATACATGGATTAAACAATCAAATGACCAACAAAAACCTTCTTATTTGTTTTTAGGGGAAAGGACCAAATATACCCTTCTACTTTAAGATATTGTTTA